>JABASH010006768.1:0-10227 GCA_019776445.1 Tomocerus maximus
ACATGCTTACTTATACGATTGTCCCGCTAATCTCCACTTTAATCCACATCTTTTGGTCTGCGATTGGCCAGAAAATGCCGGATGTTCCGTCGAAGAAACTACAGCCGCACCTACCACTCAGCGACCAACCACCCAACGGCCAATAACAACTCGGCCCCCAACTGGGGATTTCGACTGTTCGGATAAACCATCGGGATTGTATCCAAATCCGGAAGATTGCCGTACATTTTATAAATGCAGCAACGGATACGCCTATCTTTACGATTGTCCCGCTAATCTCCACTTTAATCCAAATCTTCTAGTCTGCGATTGGCCAGAAAATGCCGGATGTTCTGTAGAAGCTCCCACTACACAGCGACCCACCACCCAACGACCAACGACGCAGAAGCCAACCACTCAACGACCAACGACGCAGAAACCAACCACTCAGCGATCAACGACGCAGAAACCAACCACTCAGCGACCAACGACGCAGAAGCCAACAACTGAATCACTAGGATCTGGTTTCAACTGTACCGGAAGACCTTGTGGGTATTATCCTAATCCAGAAGATTGCAGCAGTTATTATCAGTGTCAAGAAGGAGAAGCTTCTGTTCGTCAGTGCCCTGACCCATTGCTCTTTAATCCTGAGATAGGCAGTTGTGATTTACCAGACAGAGTTAACTGCGGTTTCAGCTGTGCAGACCGAGAAAATGGAAACTATCAAAATGTTCTAAACTGTCGTACGTTTATTTCTTGCAGTAATGGATACAAGTATTTATTCGATTGCCAAGAAAATCTTGTTTACCATCCTGACAACAACAGAATGGGCTGGTGCGATTATCAAGAAAATGCTGCACAATTTTGTGTCAACGGAGAGCTTGATTAAGAATCCTGCTTATTCTCATTCTTAATTTTAGTTTTTGGAATTTATTTGTCATACCCATACATGCCCATACCAATAGATAGTAGACCTGGTCATAAAATAAAATCTTGCATGCAGATACAGATATACCATGGATTTTTATTTTGTAGCACTTGGTGCATACCTACACATCTTGACGCAACTTGTACAGCATTGTCATAATAATAAGTATATCATTTGATATAGACATAGGCATTTCTCCAAAAATTAGTTATTTAGGAAGGAAATGGTACCGAGTCAAATCGAAACAATCATTAAGGTTTAAGTAGAGTGGAAAAAATGTTCATTCCTCGGAGGAACTTACACAGTCCTTAACAGGAGACAGCAGCGATATTGATATTGAATACCTATTCACTGAATATTCCCTTGAAAGTTGAAAGTGAACGTTTTTAGCACTAACTATCATCATATCATGCCATATATACTGCTGTAGCTGTAGCTGTAGGTGGACCTCAGTATTTTTGTAGATTAATTACTAATTACAGTACAATTGAATCCATTGGAGTATACAATCGCCCAGTTATATTAACTGACTGTAGCAAAGTGGTTAACATAAAACAAACCGTCCATACAAATAATTTTGTTATGATATTCTTCTCCTATACTTGAGAGCTAATCTCTTATTGCTCGTTTTACTTATCGAGATATTTTATGTGATACACATCCATATACTACAAATCCATACATACATACATATCCAAACAATCACAAAAACACAAATACATCATGTATTTTGAATACCAAAACATGTACACTGTTAAAATTCCTTTAATATGCATACGTACTAAGAGGGTTTTCAATGGGGATGACATTAATTTAAGTAATAGTACCGAAATGATAGGTACTTAAGATAAATACTTAGTGCGTATTAATGCCCAGTACGCCCTGTATTGAATTTCAATAATTGTCCATACTGACCTATTGTAACGAGTCAAGTCGAACTAATACAACCTAAAACCCTTTACCTTTCAGATGTGTTACAGTGGTGAAGTGGTAAGGGGGTTAGTATACAGTAGCAGAGTTAGAGTACGAGTCCTAGTAGTAGTAATTTTTTTGGTACATTAGTACTTAGTTGCAGTAGGGATGCGTACTGAGGATGATGGCTGACACCAACACTGTATTTTAGTGTTAATGTACTGAAAGGAGGTTCAGTACGCATTGCGTACTGGACTGTAGTCGTAATCGTTTTGGGTGCAAATATCGATACGGATGTACATAAGTTTCAGTACGGATTCATTTAAAACGAGAGGTTAATTTTAACAGTGTACGCTGCTTTAAGTTACATTTTAGTAGAGATGAAAAATAAAGCCATGAAACCTTTTTATTTTAAAGCCAGTTTTGAAAGCAACTAAATTAATTGTTTTACATAGTCAAGGTTTGTGACTTTATGGGTGACATCTTTTTCACTATTCATTATCATTCATTTCATAAGACTATCATTTATCATGATCAGAAAGAAAAGATAACCATGATCTTCACGTATCTGTAATTCATAATATTCATATAACCATAACTTATTTATTTACATATAACCTATTTATAATAGAGTTTGTCAAATAATGTATAAATGCTCGTCGGTCACACATTCAGACATTTTAGACGTGGCACAGCTAAAGGGCTTTATTATGAAGCTAAAAAATCGTACCGCATTAATTATTATTTTCGGTTTCTAATCATAATATTGTACGAAATTTCCTTTTATGCATATTTCTTACATGTAGATGTAGACTAGGCATGCACGGTATTCATTATTACATTACCATTATCCAATGTTATAAATGCGCATTCCCTAAATTCTGACTTTCATCAGTTTGTTTCCGCTATAGTAGTAGCGTGGTAGTAGGATAAATACAGAACTGAGTGATGATACCAAACAATGCTCCCGAAGCGGTAGTTTCAATTTATCTGTTTATGGTGACAATGTCCCAAATTCAAACAGTTTGCAATTAGCAAAAAACTCTTTTGTAGTGAATGTTAGTTCATAATAGTTAGAGTCAGAGTGATATAATAATATTTTTATGTTTATGTCAATCTTTTTTAGTCATAACTTTGTCATTTGTTATCATTGTGTCTGTGAGTGAATCGTAAGTCATTATATTTTGACCACATAATTAGGGGTGGGAGTGATAACTAACACTGATAGTGTTATAAAATTATAAGCTGACCATTTGGACTTTAAAACGTTCAACGTTCGAAATGGTTTTAAATACCGATATAATCAAGTTGAGCAAAGAGTCGCAGGCCAAGAATCTTATTATGAGAGCCTGGAGAGAAAGGTGGACTGATATTCAATGGGGTATTAATGTTCGATCCGTAAGTCATAAGTAATGAGTTATTAACGTAATGACTTACTGAGCATAAAATGCATTAAATGAAAATAATGCATCATGAGACGATACGATCCTTCTAATTTTAATTACTTAATTTAGCTTGTAGATCAGGAACCGGATGCATCTTTCATAGCGGATTGCATTTTACAACAAGCTCTCAATGGTCCAGGGCCAAACGCTCTTGTACTGTCTTACTTGATGCATTCAATTTACTCACAGGTATTTTTTCTATTTTTTGAAAATATTAGGAACATAAATAAATAAAATATTCCTATTTCTTTCCAGATGATAAGAACATCGGCCGTTCTACGAAGCGTCAGTCAGTACGATGGATATCACAAGCCATTTTGCATTGCCAGCTTACTCGACCTACTCGATAACATTAAGGTAAAGTGAATGAAAAGAAAATAATTTACAATATGAATATAGAAAAACACTGTTTTTAAAATAGGTCAAAAATTATATATGATGTAAATATGAGAGTATCGTGTGATCATGATGTGACGTATTCAGTGCCTTTCACATTCTTACTTATAGTAACTCGGAAGTGTCTGAAGCCCAATTTTATTTGTCTTTGTATCTCTTTATTGAATTGTAATTTTTTATGCCATAATTTTTTTGTTATTACATTTTTGTTAGTAGCATTGTTATAGTATAGGGTCTAGTATAAATAATAAATACGAGTACACAAATAAACTATGTATTTTATTTATATTTATTTCTATGATTAAATCGAATAGTATTAAATGCAGATTATTATAGTTTTGTGGCACGGAATACGGAGACTGACAGCTACACTAAGAAATAAGAGATTTAAGAGAATCATAAATAAGTATACACTCTAAGTCTCTAAATGTCAAATTTACTAATTTTTAAACATTTCTTTCGTACAGGATCAGATAATCTTAATTCAACCGGAAGAAGCAGACAAATGTTTGGAATTAGCCTTATCTTTAGAGGCAATAATACACTGGCTACTTACATGTATGTATTCCTCACTGGAAAACTTATCTGACCTGTCCATTACTGACTTTCCTGCAGAAATTGAAGACTCAAAAATTGTCATTAAGTGTAGAAAACTTTTGGAATATTTTCTGGGGGATCAATTTTTAAACGCCTTGGTTCATGTAGCCATAATTGAAGATGCAAGTAAGTAGAATATTTGTTAAACCACCTAAGACAAAATGATGCAATACGGCTGGTTTCTTTATAATGTTATTTTTTTTATTTTCGTTCAGATTTGTATGGAAATATCAAGAGAATGTGTAAAGAAGTAGGAAAATTTTCTGATGGGCATCATCAAGAGGACATCGCAGAAATAACCAAGTAAGTGCTATTTATTACTTAACTAATGATAGAATAATTGGGTCAGAGATTTAAATATTATTGGGAATATGTAGGTTAATAGATAAACTAAGCAGCTTTCGAGAGGAAGATGACCCATCAAAATATCTGAAGTTGCTTAAACGTGTGGATGGAAAACAAATGCTTGTCTGTAATCCTGCAATTCAAGCCATAATAATGAATTCAGCCTTGCTGAGATCCTCTAAGGATGTCTTTGCAATTGCAGCTGACCTTTTAATAACGAAACAATTGAAGGTATGATTGTACGATTACCAAGTTTAACTATGGGTAAATATGAAATGTGTAGTGTTTAAATTTTTTCTTAATTTTTGTTTTTGTTTTTGTCTCGTGTATCATTTCATTCAGCGACTATTTTTTAAATGTGTAACTTCAATAAATATTGTGTTTCATACTGCAGAATCTATCAACGTCAGATTTGCTTTGCGAAGTTGTACATTCCTGTATGATAGGCTTGGCTGACTCGATAGGCAAAGACCAAGAGCTGAAATTTATTGGATTTGTATTTCTCCAACTTCCTGCCCTTTTAAACATTTTGCGCGAACGATTAGGTAAGTTACTTTGTAATGTTTTCATTTCAAGCCAGCCATATAGCAAAAGCATAAATGTTTAAACTTTTAAAAAAATTGTTATTAAGGGACTGGGGATGATCTAGTAAAAGGGCTAGATATGTTCCTACGTAATGAATCCGCTCTAGATGTCATCGATGCAAAATTACATTGCTGTACTTTAGACCTGTTTTTGACAAGCTTGCAGAAAAATGGCCTTCTTAATGAATCTGACAAAAAAATGTTATTAAAAAAGTAAATAAGCATTTTATTTTTGGCATGATATTTTCTCTACGACTGCAATCGTTTACACAGTTAATTATTGAATCGTTTCTTTGTGCTTAATTTCAGAAAAGGGGCCAATAATATACCCCCGAAGCAAAATTCAAGTAATGCTGTACTGATTTTGAAGGCTGAATCGACACTCCTGTCCGTTTTAAAAACATTAGATGGAGATTATGTTAAAAACCAGGTTACACAAGAATTATTAATTGTAATGGTGGTAGTAATTTTATTTTATTACATTTTATTAAATGAATAATGTTCTTTGCGTTGTTTAGGATGCAATATTAGGAGTTCTCTGTGATATGCTGGGCAAGAGTTTCGAACTAATTCTTACTGCAGCTTCTTCCACTGGTAGACTTCAACAGGTTACATCGCGGCTAGTTAAATTAAACCAATGCAGTAGACAGGTAACCGGAGAAAACACGAAAGCATCTGGAACTCGGGCAATGATTTTTGACATTTCATTTCTGATGCTCTGCCATACAGTTCAGCACTATGGACCAAAAGTAAGATTCCATTAAGCTACCAGTTTTTTCAGTTTTTATGACAGACTTTAAAATCTTGTATTTTTTCCAGTCCCTTGCATTAGATGAACCAGATTGTTTCTTTGATGAATGGTATCGTGATTGTATGGTAGAAGATAACATAGCCAAAAATCCCGACATAATTATAAATCGCTGTGACCAAAATAAGGTGGATCTTTTGTTAAATCAGTACTTGCAGGGGGATGAGTTAAAGACTAGGTACGTTGTATTGGCTATTTAATGCTAACCTATGCTAATACATGTTTTAAAATGTTATGCTAATTTAATAACGTACTTTTTATATATTTTCCCCAAATACAGTTTGGTATTTTGGCATGAGCTGTGCACAAACTCTGTGGGTGTGGTCCGAGAACTCTTACTGGCATGGGAAAATGAGGCAGTTAGTTTTCCTGAAGTTAAGAAAATTTTGGACGTATTTCGCTCAAGAATATGTTCATTACCTGTGTGCATCGCTGCCTGGCTCTGTGCTTACATTCAAGTACATTTACATTTTGAACTCAATACTTTTCCTATTAAAAATTTTATGCTGTTTGTTGACGAATAGTGTGAATGAAAGACATTAGATGTACATTTTTTACAAAGCTATCTAAACCCCACCTACAATTAAACTAATTAATAAGTACATTTATTTGGTTTGAATTGAATTTAGATGATGCCTGAAGAACAATGTGGTAAAGCAAGATACATTCTTAACCATTTCCTTAATCCTATGCCTTTAGATGACACCCAAGATCACTTCAAAGAAAGGTTTTAAACATTTATAATAAATTTGCCAAACATTATATGAATCAAGTAAAGTGAACGAAATATAATTTTAATCTCAGTATTTTAATTTTGGAACATTTTTGCGTATATTGATCAAATAGGTCTCTTATGATGACAAATGTCATCACTAAAATGATGAACTGCATTCATCCGTCTACTCCTTCGTCTATAAATTCCGGATGGTAATAATAAACAATATATATAATTTTACTTTGCACAATTTAGTATTTATTTAGGTGTATTAATCTATGACAAATATTTTAGCATTTCCGAGAGTAAACCAGTTGCTGCACTTTACAAAAGTTGTTGGGAGTGCATGTCGTCCCGAGTACTAATTGACAATGAAACAACTCTGACGTTGAAAAATCTTTTAGGAATTAGTGGATCTCACCACTTTGTACAAAATGTTGTAAAGGTTGGTAACCATAATCATAATCATTCTTTCAAAATAAAATTATAGTAATTTATTTTCTCCATACGGATTTTAGAAAATGAGTTGACATTCACACAAAGTATTTAAAAATCGAAATTAATATGCTATTCTGTTTATTGTTATAATGTTTCAGGAAATGCTGGACTTGCAGTACAATATGGAATTAGTGCATTGGTCTGACCTGGCCTACGGGATTTTTCACATGGATCTCAATAATTGTGTGGCAGCACTAGTGCGTGTGGTTCTGCCGTCGATACTTCACTACTCCAGCAGGTAAATAAAGTATTTATAACATCTGCTATGTTTAGTGATAAAGTGAATAATAATTTAAATGCAAATGTGTCCAGTGCTTCCATGGTTGTTTTGTCTTGCTTTACAGTGATGTTACATTTGTCGAGCCGCAGATATTGGCCTTAGTATCTCTTTGTGTGGACTGTATCCTGTCGTATTATCTACATACGAAATCATTTGTGAAAGAAGAACCCAAAGATGATGGGGAGCCACAAAATAAAAGAAGAAGAGTAGCTGATTCGCCCCTTAGCGCCAAAGAGGTATAATTCTAAATATTTCACACAATTAAACAGATGACTAATTATGGTATGATTATTACAATATTTTTCCTAAATGTATTTTTACAGAGTCTGTCAAACTTGGAACATATGCTTAAAGAATTGTATGAAGAATTTGACAAGGTCTTATGTCAAGATGGCGAGTCACAGCCTCAAGCAGTATTTGTATATCACTTTCTTGAGCAAATGTCAATCAAAGCACCAAACTTGCAATTACTTCATTATTTACCAAATCAAATTGTAAGCGAAAGTATTAGTGTTATTTTGACTATTTGCCTGCTGTAATTCTAATGTATTTATGTTCTTGCGTAATTGCGTATAGTACGTTTATTTTATTTTTATTTACTTTTAACATGCATTTAACTTCTTAGATTGAAAACATGATAAATAGGCAGTTTATACAGGTTATTTATTGATATGATTGTAATTATATTTGTTTTCAGATTAATCAACTGATGTCTCTAATGTGTGAAGAAATGTCGTCGAAACTGTTGTTAGCTCTTTATAATTTGAGTGAAAAATCAGGGCGGCAACATTGTAGTCAGGCTATTTGCAATTTGAAATTTGTGCAAGTAGTTCACCGACACCAAAGTAGATTGAATGCTTAACAACCAAGAAGAGCTTCCATTTTGTACCATTTAATCATTGCTTACGAAATCATAAAGAAATAAGTGGAACTGTGCATTACAACTGTACTATACTTTTCAAAAAGTATGGCAGAAGAGAAGCAATGACACCAGAGAAGTTTGTCTTTTTGTGTATATTGTTTATGATGTTACTAGGCTGTTGTAACAGCTTTCTCTTGGGAGTTGATCGACAAAGTATGTTAAGAGTGGATGAATGTTCTAAAATAAAATGTATTATACTTTTATTCTTAATAATAAAAAACAATATTAGGGGTACGTGTCAAAAATGTAGTTATCACGGCACGATAATAGTGTTTTACTTGTTCAGACATTTCCATACATAATGTAAGCAAATTAGCCAAAAATAAAGTAAATACAAAAGAAATGAACGTTAGTAAAACAAAAATGGCTTTTATTTCACTTTTGTGAAAGACATTTTTGCTTGTAACTATGAAACTTGTAGCCCACATAAATATGTGTTTTATATGACACCAATCGAATCCTGCTATTAGTTTTGAGTTTGACATGGTTTGACTATACTGAAAGACTGAAAGGATATCAATAACTTTTTTAATTCCTTCGCTACTATTCCCATTCTAAGCTGTTGTGTGCTTTACTTTACTTTTTACGTGCATCTTTTACCGCTATAAATTACATGTCAGTGAGGCAAGCAAATTCACCCAGTATTCTATGCATAGTCATTATCAGTGACATTTCATCTTTCATTCTCTCCCCGTTAGAAGCAACAAAGTACTCAGTACCATTTATACAGGTCCTACATCCTTTATTGGACCTAGTCAGCAGGATAGCGAACTCCTTACACTCACACGTCACATAGCACCTCATCTCATCACGACCTAAACGACATATTCATCCAATCCACAATCCAAGCCTTGTACCTTATGTTATCCACATTTTTGTGTTTACCTTGGTTCACCGTTGACAAGTCATGTCCTTAGCAGTAAAGCGAAAGATGGTCTTGAGATGGTCAATCTTAATTTCTACATGGGAGGGCCCCAAATTGTCAACACCATTTTTCCAACAAAAAATGTTATATGAAACCCTGTTTGCCAACACCATTGTCCTTATTGTCAACACACCATTTTGTTGTGTTTTTTAGGTACTCTTACACTCTACTATATTTGTTTATTCTTTTATGTATTCCATATGCATGGCTTTACTAATCTATTACCTACATTAACATACATGGCTATCAGATATTTAGATTACCAGATAATGAGAAAAGAAGGAAACAGCAAGTCAATGACGTATGATTGCAGTTGTGTTCCTTATTCTCAACCTTCCAGTTTCTCTTGCTGTTTAGTGAGAGCATAATTTTTATTAAAATGGCTGAATATGCTACGTTATTTACTTCAAAAACGAAAAACGAATACTTTTTTAATTACATTTGTGCTTAATAATGCTGTACATATTAGTATTTTTTATTCTAATGTACGTGCTTTAATTTAATTTTAGATCCAACTTACTCCGAAGATGGTAGTTGTAGACTTCGAGCTAGGGCCTATAAATGCATTTCGAAAGGCTTTCCCAACTGTTAACCCAACCCATCTTCATAATGTTAAATATTCAGAAAAGCTGAAGAAAATAATTAGAAATAAATCCAATATATCATTCTCTGAATGGATTTATACTGTCGCTGGTCTATTAGGCTAAAAATGAAGTGCTAAAAGCTTTAAACCTATAATTGACAAACATGGTTGATGTGACTAATTTTATTATCATTTCACATTTGAGGCCATTAATGTGACTTACTTACTAATTATTACCTATACTTAGTACTTAGCCATATTATACTTAAGGGTGTGCGATACCCGGCCCCTGAATAGGCATCTAAATGTA
>JABASH010006769.1:0-10226 GCA_019776445.1 Tomocerus maximus
AGTTCGAAAAACGGCTTTGTGAAAAAATGGAGATAAAAATGGATGAACTATGCCAGAAAGAAAATATGTCACATTTCGAGACTCTGTTTCTCAAAGAAGTAACAAAAATTACGATTTTTTAAAATAATTTCCTCTGGTTGTGTAACGTTTGGTTTTTAGGCTGTTCGTGTTTTGAACGATTGCCGTCAAGTTTTGTTGTGCACTTATGCTTTTGCATACTACCTCGAGAAAACCAACCCTGCTATGGTATTTGAAGATAACCAACGAGATCTTGAAGTCGCTACCGAGAGACTATCTCATTGTTTGGAAGTGGACATCTACAATCTGGAACTATCAGCCATAAAACCAAAAGTAAGTTAAGAAGTTACATGGATTTTAATGTAGATATATGTAGATAGTTATTTAAATTAATATGTACATGTATGTATTTATATTTACAATATTTACAATTTTATTTTTAATCATATTTACAGGTGCTTGAGTTGTATCCATATTGCGATTTACGGCGTCAAGCCCTGCTCAATTACGCCTATGAGGGCTACGAAAATAATATGTGGACGTTTTATGAATGAAGTGAATTATATTATAAGCAGTTGCAGTAATAAGTTGAAACAAAATTATTTGTGTGATGAATTTATGTATTATTTTTAATTGGTAATTATTGTATTGTAAATCAAATATACAAACGAATATGTATACGTATTCCCAATCCAATGGCTCTAATCTTTCTTTTTTGTGGTCTCCTCCATAGACCAGAACCACCTATATGAGATTGTTTCTTATTAATTATTTTTTTTGGTGTATATTTAATTGGTATTATATTATTTTAGTACGAATCTTTACCAAAACGTAAGCATTGGAGGTAAGAAAAATGCAGCCGACAATAAAAAGAAAGCTCCAGGCAGTACATTTAGAGTAGATGTATACACAAAGGTGTAAATAGGACTGGCCACCAAAGGAATTATGGCATCCATACTTCCCATAAATGAGTTTACTTTTCCCAGTTCAGCTTGGGGGATTATTTTAGAAACTGTCGCACGAGGAACAATCATATTTGGGCCAGAGAGGATACTGACTATCGGGCCTGCAAATCAAAGAAACAAAATGAAATTATTATTAATTTGCGAAATCACTTTACTTTTATACTAAATATATAGCTTTAGTATTACCTAAATACATGAGGAAAGGTGAATTGGCGAAGCCAAAAATGATTGCAGCTACGAGTGCACTGAAGCATGCAATAACCCCAACAGTCGGGTCAGAAAGCTTTAATTTGTGGGTCAAAAGACCCATAGAAATAAAGTTTCCAAAAAATCCAACTATAGTCTTGTATGTCATAAACGAGCCGTATCCATCCATATTCCAGTTGAATTTCAATCGACAGAATAAGTACATCACTCCATTTTCACCTGTGCATATCAGTTATAGTATTTATAATTTATATTTATCTGTCTACAATAATTGTCGTCAATATTGGTATTACCCATCATAGCTGACATTACGCAGGCATGTGAGAAAAACAGAAGCCAAAGCTTCATTCTAGTGCTTCCAGGCCTTTTTTTGAATACGGATTTCCCAGCATCACTAATGTGCTTCAAGTCGAATAAGTCTCTGATCATGTCTACTGTTGTTTTTCCTTTAATGGCCTTCTCATCCCGAACAGTCTTAATAAGAAATACTATGTGAAGAAAAACGTAGACTTCCATAGCTATTCCAATGGCAAATATTTTTGTGAATCCTAAGGACGTTTGTGACAAAATTCCACCTCCAGCCAAACCTTTAAATAACACACTGTACTGTGTAATCTAATATATAGTTTGTGTTATATAAAGTTTGCAAATATATTTTAGTTGTAAAATACCCAATGTGATCCCCAAGAAGATGAATGAGTGAGCTATGCCTGTTCGCGTAGTTTTATTTTCAGTGCTCGTTGTGTCAGCTAAGTGGGAAAATGCACACATAATGAAACAAGGAATGTTCCCACTCAATCCTGGAATCAAAGACGAAATTATAGCTACAGACCAAACTCCTAAACTATTTCTGAAATAGACGCACAAGATGAGACCAATATTTTGTACAATGAAGGCGGAAACAACAAAGAGCATAGGAAGTTTTCGGCCGTATTTATCACTGAAAAGGAATATAAATAAATACCATCAGCAAATAATCAGATTGATTGGGAGAAAATTGTATTTATTATACTGACCTCCATGCTCCTATAAGGAACACTAATACAATAGGAAATGCATTTTCTAATACTGTTCGGTACATCAGAGCAGTTCCCATTAATTTTTGTACTTCTTGCTCTTCAGTGGCATATTTTTCAGTTTCTCTGCGCAGTTAAAGATTTTTTGATGAAATCAGTTACTCTAAATTAGTGTTGTGTCAAAATAATAATTCTTCGTTAAATCTCATATTATGTGTAGGCGTAGGTACCTTGCTTGTAAAGCGTCGCACACTTGATCAGAAAACCCCAAATTGACTCGGCAGGCTTTTTCTAAAAGTAGATCTTGCACACTCATGAAAACAAGAATTGAAGCAGCCATGTGAAGAACCAAGGCTGGTTCAACGGTTAATAGGCTTTTCCACATGGGGTCCTTAGTTGCTGTTGATGGCGAACCTTTAGATTCCGGTTTCTTCCCCATTTTCAATTTTTTTTGTAATTATATGGTTGAAGAAAATATGAAAACTTTTGCGATGATATTTCTTACTAACTCCCGACAACTGAACGAACACATAAGATGATACCAATCATGTGATAGAGAACGGTGTTCATAATATAATACTAAATGTTGAAGTAGTTTCGACTTTCGAGTAGAGTAGTGAAAAGGTGAGTCAATTATGTGCTATTGTATGTATTAGGAGATAACAGATCACAATGAGCTTTGCTTTCTGCCCTATCTTCTGCAAATAAGTATGAATGAATAGATTTCTTTCCTTGCTTAAGACTGCGACTGCACTTCCAAATCGCTTTATGTAATGCAATTACAACAATTACAAGTGCAAAAGTTACATAAATATTCTGTAAAATTAGTCACTAAACCTTATAACTTTTGTTTATTTTTTATTAACTTGGAATTATATAACTATTCCTTATTAAAATGTATGTATTATACATAATATATGTACTAATTACATATTGAGTGTGCAGGGCTGCCGGCCATGCGTGTATTTCTATGCATGGATTTATGGACCTTGAGGATTTGAGGTTTGCTTAGTGTGTAAGTATATAATACTTTTATGTTTTATCTATTGCTCCCTACAGTTATCTATTATTCCGCAATCAATTCGTGTACATACCCTAAAAGACTTTAATTTAAATTTCAATGTATAGCAAGAAAGGTTCAGTTCTGAAGAATACACTAACATCTGTTATATGCCTACCTATAATTACGAGACTTGTATAATAGTATTATATTCAATGGTCTTACATTAAAACGAAGCGCAACTAGTACAGATATATGGTATCCAACAGCCTTGAAATGAAAATCGTTTCAAGTACTCACTCAATGAGATTTCTCATGCTATTATGCCATACTATAACATAACGCTATAACACTGTCTCTGAATACGCAGAGGAATATTTGTGTTTGTCTACTTTATCTCTGTAATGCATAGGACACAAATAGCACTGGACAACTTAACTCTTCATTGTATGCACAGGACAGTCTAAAGTTTAAAGATTAATTTTTGCTTAGACGAGTAAGAACCCACAAGTTAAGACTTGCAAAGTGGAACTTTGTTTTTACTACCTACTAGTTAGTAATAATGTAGTCTGACTTGCAACAAACTTTGAAAAATATTTATTAATTGTTTATAATTTGTCTGTAGTCAGTTTTCAATCTAACATTCCAGATCCTTTTCAGATCATAATATTATGTATTACAACACTCAGACAAAACTAGCAGACAGTCGTCATTTAATAATGGGGAATTTTTTACTTTGGTGTATACAGCAATACAGTAGAATAATGATAATTATACACATAGTTTCCAAACCCTTATTGCTTCCTACTGGATACAATTACAAGTGAGATTGCAATTTTTACAGAGAAGTAAAATGAAATATATTAAATGATAGCAATATATGGTTGGTTAGTACTTGTATACTGGATTAAGCAGCTAAAAAGCAAAATGACCATACCTATACTATACATGTACCCACAAACTATCAGCCAAAATCGTACAAGGACATCTCACCTCCGTCCGTTCCCGTGTACAGCTGAGTAAGCTGTTTCGCGAACAGGCGAACATTTAACATGCACATAAGGTATTTGTAGCAATAGTAATATATTTTTTACAGTTTGTACATGCTTTTATGTAGGTACTGTATTTATCTGTATGTACGTATGTACATAATATCTTCTAATATGATTTTGAAAATATCATTGGCCGGTTTTGCATATTTGTGCATATTTTGGAATGGAACGAGAATACATCCAATACTCTATTCAATACTATAATATAACTCTCCTTACTTTACTCTTTCAAGTAAGTTTCCCTGGAATAATAATCAATTTTGCTCAATGTTCCTTATACCTCATCGTCACCAGTGAAATTAATGTTATCGGGCAACATTTCATGTACTACTTATTGTAAGGAATGAATATGAAAAGCTATAAAATAATATGATATAATATATGTAAGTATGGGATGTGAATCATATAAATATTATCCATGTCCATGCTTTGAATGCTGTCCATGAACAATTCATACACAGTATGTTTCTATGCTGTTTTCTGAACACAATTTTCTAAGCTTTAAAACTAAAAAGGAGTGTCTTCAGGAAGTTCTATGACAGATAATACCTTTATCCGGTAAATTATTAAAAATAGCAAGATGAGTTACACTAAAATTATGAACTTTGTAGGTCGCAAGTAGCATGATTCATATTTTAATATATATATTATGGATCAATGAATCATGAATGTATGATTGTTTCTCCAATGCTTCAATTTGAGTGAATACTTAGCTTTATATAGAAATAGAACTGCTACTATTTACTTGTAAAAAGTAAAAATTACAAATCCAGGATGCACTACATTACAATGTACAAAAAACCCCAAAGCAAAATCACCGACCATGCGAGAGGACAATAATTAAATTAAGCTATCGCTTCTCATCGCATCAAAATGTCTATGATTTGCCCTATGTTTGGCATTATCTTCTCAAAGAGCATATAATTTCGTCAAACAGAACCGAAAACAATATTTATTGTTAGGAAACGGTAATAAAAGGGGAAATGTACTGATTATAGGGACATTTTAAGCGTTTCTGTACCGCTTTCTGTCATAATTGTACTGAATTAAACAACGCGGATGCATTCAGTTATTTTCCTTAACATGAAATAACCATTTATACCACTAATGTAGGGAATGTTGAACCAGTGCGAAAGTGAACTCGGATAAAATATTTATTCAACGAATTCACGTTAAAAAAATATAAAAATAATTCTTAATTCCCTTTTCTCATCATATAGGTTGCTACTAATTAAACATGGCATTTTCAATGGCGACAAAATTAATTGCCGCCTATGTTGGGTTATTTGTACTTCTGTGCGCTGTAGAAGACTCTGTGAGTTTGTATTTCAAAGTTTGTTTCTACAAAAAAGAGTACAGTAAAGCAGAATTAAAGTAATAGTTAATTGGAATACGATTTATTGTAACAGAACCAACAAGGATTTATGAATTGTAAGAAATTTCTAATGCAAGTTGCTAAAAAGCAGCTAAAGATTGTCACTGTATGCACGAAAGAACTGAGAGCTCAAAATATTTCCACTCTACAGATTCAGGAAAGATTTTCGGTAAGACTGTTTTGTAAGATACCTATGAAATCTAATTTTCTAATGCAATGGCTCATGAAACCATGTATTTGCCTTTTTGCAGTGTATCATCAAATGTGCATTAGATAAGGAGGGTTTGGTAAGATTTAGCAGTACTTAATCTAAGTAAAGTAATACTTAAGTGCGACAGTTGAATGAAAAAAACTAACAAATTATCACTTAACCCCTATGTAGCTTGATGCAGTTGGTAAAAAAGTGACAAACACAACAGTTCAGGCATTTTTTGACAAATATCTTCCGGAAGATTATCATGAAACTGCTCATACGCTGATAGAAAGTTGTGTTGAGGAATTTGGTAAGCTTTAATAATATTCTATACTCTGTACAATTTGCCCTGTGCCACACATTAATTTCAAAATGATTTTGTACGTCTGCAATTGAATAGCACCATTAATGGACGACAAGGATGAACAATGTCTATCTTATGGAAATTTTGTCAAATGCATACAGAATTACGTCTCTGAGGTATTTGGTTTTTAATTTAGCTTTTAGTTTACACAATCAAAACTTTTATTTGCTAATTTCTCGTTTTATCTGGATGCTTAACAGTTGTGTGGCTAAACACTTGCCGGCTTTTCAATAAACAAATCGACCTAAGAAATGATACAACATACAAATGGGTGTATTACCAGGCACATTAATATGATATTAAAAATAATTTGAAGCAATCGTCTTGTGAAAATAAAGACTCAATTGGTATAATTGGGTTGGGATAAGCTTTCCTTTTTGCTTTCATATTTATTTCTTTTCATTTCTAATATTTAAGTAAATTACATATTGTTTCGAAAGTTGCATTTGCTACCATGAAATACTACTTACTTCGATGAACAATAAATTGTCTATTCGATCCGGGTACTTTTATTTATATCCATGTTTTCATAGTCTTGATGTGAATAGAACCAAATTCATATATACAATAAGTCTAATGTTGCATGTTGCAAGCAATCACAGAATATTATATCTGAATTTTCGTTATGACTTTATGGTGCAATTTTGGATTGGTATTCTTTTGATAAGCGTTTGTGTTCTGTAATGCCTTAATAATTAAGAGCTAAGCAATGCTATTAGAAAAAATCTAATCATATACCGACCGAACACTAAAGTCCATCATCATGGACTATTATGACATGACTATGTATAATATCTTATGCGCCTAAAAACAATCTAATGTAATGTATCATCAGCTATATTGTTTTTCAGGTGGTATAATAACAATTTGTCGACATTTTGACATTTGATGTGTGTGATCACAATTGTTTTAGGGACCTGAGTTATGGCCTTTATTGCCCAGTAATTAATTTAGTTTCACGGAAACAACTAAACTATTTATTTAAATCGCTTTTAGCGAACGATGTTAATAAACGATGCAATTTTTGTTGTGGTAGTGCCTTAGCACGACATTTTGACAGATATCTAAATCTTTGTGCACTACATGCACTCATTCGCCTACAAATATGAAACACTAAATATTACATAATAATTTTGATCGTATACTCAGTTTTACTAAATAATTTACATGTTTGTCTTTGAGCTTTCAATCTACAAATGGCAGGTGTAGGGACAGAAAGGGGAATGCCATTGCCATATGTAGTAGACAGTACCGTGTATACTACACCTACGTACTACCTTTGTAAGAGTCTTTTCTTTGGAATTAGAAGTCTCACTGACGACTGACCTGACTGGTCTGGCCAACCAAGTATAGGTACTCATTTATTTATGTTTAAGGGCTTACGCGTACGCGTCTGAGAATGACTCTGCTGTCAATATTTCGTAAATGCCAAAAGGATGTTACCATACATATCTGTACCATGCTCTTAGGCTAATTGCTTCTAATTTTCCTAATGAAAACACGGACAGATACCTAAAACCAATAAAACTCTATGTAGTATAATGTATAAGTATCATTCACCGACAAATTGTACTTCCGAATAGGTGAGCTAGTGAACTCGCACTGATTTAAGATGTTTCAATGATATTTGACTTTCATTACACGTGAAATGGAAAACCTAAAAATAAAGCGCTACTACCTTGTGGTGTTCTTGGTGTTGAAAAATATTAACTTTTCCGGTGCAGAAATCCTAGACCACCGTAGATTGCAAACATTTTCAAAATTCATATCCAGTTTCAGTTTAGGGAAAGGATTCGACAGTTGTGGAACATGGATTACTGTCGAGGGAAGTTTTCAACTGCCGTTTTCAACCGAAATGATTCCTTCATTAACGATACTGGAGAAGGATTCTTCAAGAACTATGCATGAATTTTTTTCTCATGAATGGTCTTACGACGAATTGAAAACTACCGTTTCATTTGGTCATTTAAAGCACATGAGGAATTGTGGAGTGAGTTTAATTGACTGGTATTCGGAATCTTACGTGGAGAACGAAGTAAGTAACCTTCTTTGGAAGAGATACACACGTGCTGCAAGTGATTATTTCATTTTCATAAAAACTGAAGATATTAATAAAAAGGACTATAATATTTGGACGAAATTGGCTAAAAGAGCTATATTGAATTGTAATTCGGACACGAAATGCGTCCTGGAAAACGTTTGCTCGCATGGGTATTCGGATACTGTAACAGAAAAATGTTTGGATTTCGTCCAAGGAAAAAATTTTGAAGTGGCCATTACATTCGCAGCTCCATTGGTTAGTTTTAAGAAACTTTCTGGAGGAGAAATAGAAGGACGAGGTGTCCAATACAAAATGCTTGAGACAGCAGCGAGACACTTCAATCACACCTTTGGTATGCATGTGAGCTTTGGACGAGGAACTGGGTCAAGACTTCCGAATGGCTCTTGTATTGGAACTAGTGGTGAAATATTTTATCAAAGAGGAGATATTGGCTTTCCTTTAGGCAATTCTCTGACGAGACAGAAAGTTATGGATGCAACAACTGTATTTGAATACACAAGACTTACGTTTGTGTACAGAAATCCAAGTCCTCAATCTAAATGGCAAGCATTATTTTGGTCTTTTCCAAGTAATGTGTGGTTGGCTATTTCAGTAACATTCGTTATCCTTATTCCTATACTATGGTTAATCCTGGCAATAGATCCAAATCTTAAAAATCGCAATAAGCTACGAGAATCTATATATTTTCTAGCAGAAATATTTTTAGAGCAAGATTCTTCTCTGGTAGGAAACGCTAAAATGAAAAGTTCATTCAGAATGTTTGCTCTTACATGGATGTCTGCAAGTTTAATTTTAGGAACAGCTTATCGGTCAAAATTAGTTTCCTTTTTGACTTTTCCTTTCCTAGAAGAGGTTCCTACTACGTTTCAAAAACTCGCTGATTCTGACTACAAGGTCAATTTCAAGTATTATGGAGGATTGGCGTATCGGGGATTTCAAACGTCAAATGTTCCCTCTTACAGAAAAATCTTTACTAGACTCAACATGGAGAAAGATTTATACAAATGCATGGAAGGTGTGATCCTTGCAGACAAAACAGTATGCGTTGTCTACCTGGAAGCAGCTTCATATATGACGGCTAACAATTTCACTCTTTCAGCATCGTCTTCTCATTCCATTATCGGGGTAGCTACTGAATTTGGATTACTCGTTCCCCTCGTCTTTGCATTTCGCAAAGGGTCTCCACTTACAGCTCTGTACAACGATTTGACCGGAATATTTAAGGCATCTGGCTTGCACGACGAATGGATGAGGAAAGATTTAACGGAAAGAAAAAAGATATCTGCGGATTGGCTCACAAGTAAGGACGCTGAAACTACCTCGGCCAAAGTCAAAAAGAAAATCGTCGAATTTTTTGAGAACTTAGATATTTCTCTTAAGCCTTTGTTTATCAAAAATCTCATTGGTCCATTTGCACTTCTCTGTATTGGTTTAGTTTTCTCCATTTTAGTCTTCATAAAAGAATTGTTTCGGGGACAATGCAGAAAAAGAAACTTTTCGAAATCGCTTCTCTAACCTATAAAACCTTGATTTCATATTTTCATGTTTCGCAATTTAATTGTATTTATTATCCCAGTACGTTAACAAATTCGGTTTGTAATTTTACTTCGTTCATGGTACCCATACAAAATGCACTATCAGCCATATCAATATCATATCGCGTCATCGCGTGCAAGTACAGTACGTATACGCATATCATCTGATGAATCTGATATTTCAAACCGCTTTAAATATGGTGTATGTGCGATAAATTTCATCTTATATAAGGAACAAATACACGTACAATTTATTAGGTAAGCATATAAGCAGTCGCAGGCATAAAATCAATTCCTATTACTCCAGTGTCAGTGTCCTGTCTTTACTGTCTATACACTTTACACTGTAGTACATAATATTAAGGCTTTGGTGCATACGTTTTGGAAATTTCAGATGACTATCAAAATACACTTCTGCCATTTTCTGCATTTGTTTCAA
>JABASH010006770.1:0-10225 GCA_019776445.1 Tomocerus maximus
AAACTTTAAATTAACCTTAGAAGCTTTAAATTAACCTTGAAAACCTTAAATTAACCTTAAAGACTAAATTAACCTTGAAAACCTTAAATTAACCTTAAAAACTTTAAATTAACCTTAGAAACTTTAAATTAACCTTGAAAACCTTAAATTAACCTTAAAAACCTAAACTTGACCTTAAGAAACCTTTATTTTTGCAGGGTCCACCACTGTTAACGCCATTGGAAAAGCAGGATATGGAAATGAGGCTTGGAGATTACTTTGTCTTTCTTCGTAGACTAATATCTCGGAGTCCCATGGGAAGATTTCTTTGCCGTCCGCACTGGATCAAATTGCTTTTGTCATTTTTATCTGTCAAACCGTGTAATGACGTGGAGACATTTCTGAAGTTGGAAGAGGAGGAGGAGGAGGACATTCGGGGGAACAGTCCAAGGATACCTTCGCCCTCATGCTCCTCAGTCCAAGGCTGTGGAAAGTCAGATGGAGGTTGCAGCTCTGGCAACAGAAGTAGACACAGCAGTCAGAATGGAATCGGGTTATCTGAGGTCG
The DNA here is from genome assembly GCA_019776445.1 of Tomocerus maximus. Classification (NCBI taxonomy): domain Eukaryota; kingdom Metazoa; phylum Arthropoda; class Collembola; order Entomobryomorpha; family Tomoceridae; genus Tomocerus; species Tomocerus maximus. The sequence goes on from JABASH010006770.1 coordinate 547, forward strand.
GCATTCAAATGTGCAGAAATATATTATTCACTCCTGGACTGAGACCCCGACTTTTGGCAGTCCAACTACTAGAATCCATATTGATTTCCATGCCGAAGGACATGACAGATTTAAAGGAACAGGTACCATTCCCCGCTACTTCATTCTATTTTTGTATTCTCCACAATATTGACATAATTAATTGCATTATTTAGGTTGCTAAAGATCTGCTACAGCAACTCTCTGATTGTGTCTGGTCTATTCCTATGTACGAAAGGGCAAAACGCAATATTTTAAACAGGGAGGAAGTCTGTCGAAGTATTTACGGTACTTGTATATTATATATTATTATACAGATTGGGAATTGGGATGTATTAAGCACCCGTAGTACAGCTCATAAGTTTTCAAAAGTTTTGTCTGTTTTGCATAAAATGACATATTTTTAGACATTCGATTGGTTATAATTATGGTTTGCAGGTGAAATGCTGTTTTCTGATAGAAATGATAGTGTGAAGTTGTCTTTCGACACTGACAAGGCTCTGTGCTGCTATATAGAGAACGGACTCAATTTGGTGCACGGACGCGGCGGGAGAGGATATGGCGTAGCAAACGTTGGATTTTCATCTGGTAAAACTCCATTAATGCTTCAAACAAATGATCATTGAATAAAGTGTTTGATCTGAAACTCTTTTTTACAGGGTGTCATCAATGGAAATTTTTAATTGTAAAAGAAAATAAAGGAAATGAAGGAACTTGCATTGGTGTATCAAAATGGCCCATTAAAGATCAAAGCCACAGAACGACTTCCGACATGTGGCTGTACCGAGCTTACAGGTGAATATCAATATTAGATAAAACTTGTGTTTTCCAAAGGGTTGGACTACGTGCTTTAGGAGTGAATATTATGCATGTAGGTCAGCTAGTAACACAATTAATTTCACCTCCCTCCGTCCCGTTTAGCTTCTAGCCTTACCTTACTCAATCTTACTTATGTATTTATATGGTGTTTTCTAACATTTTGGTGTACATAGTCAGTAGTCAGCACAAAAGTTCATCCGTTGACGATTGTTTTTCCTTTCCAGTGGTAATCTGTATCACCGAGGGGAGCTTCCTTTATCACTTCCGAGCTATACTCAAGGAGATTATATAACAGTTGTGCTCGATGTTGACAACAAGACTTTAAGTTTCGGGAAAAATGGGGAAGAGCCAATTTTAGCTTTTCAAGATGTCGAGGCTTCTGAGTTGTATCCTTGTGTTTTATTTTATAGCACAAATCCCGGCGAAAAGGTATATCCTCTTCTCCCCTCTCTTCTCTATCATTCTCATGTTTTATTTTTTTTAAATTTGGTGTTGATTGGATAATTTTTGTGAATAAGGTAAAAATAACTGACTATGAACCAAAAAGACCTCTAAAAACACTTCTACCTGGGGAACCGCAATGTGCTCCCATCGCCGCAACGCTGGCAGAATCTCATGTTTCGCTGATTAGAAAACTTCACATTTCAGAAGGATGGACTAAAGCGGTATTTGCTTAATTGCTAGAAATTGTGTTAATGAATGTTAATTTAATTGGGTGAATTGAAACAATTTTAATCTGTTTAGTTTAACGAGTGTTTTCTTGAGCGACTCTATAATGGAAAAGAATTTTTCTATGATTCGAGTGGTGACAAAACGCCGACTCCATCTGAAGCAAGTGAATTGGATGCATCGCCCGAAGAGCCATTGCCGAGAGAAGTTCCAGAAGTGGAGAAAGAGAGCTGCAAAAAGATTATTCCTAGTAGCCATGAGGACATTGAGCGTCTGTGCAAAGAAGTTTGGCCAGTGTTGGCCGTCATCGGCGGGGTTGATCGTGGACTTCGAGTTGGCGCCAAATGCATTCACAAACCCAGTGGGAAGAAAGCCATAGTCTTGGGAACATTGAAAACTGGGCTGACTTCAGTCAAGGTCCAGTGGGATGATGCCGATTCAACTGTTAGGTATTCATCGATAATAATAAATAAAATAAATATGAAGAATAAACATTTATTGGTCTTTTTGGAAATAGCGATGCACTTGTCAATAGTCTGGAACCACTCCCATGTCTTCAGTTTGATGCGGCTAAGTTTAGCTCCATAACTTCAGATGTCCTGAGATTTCTTACAAAACTTTGTGGTATAACTGACGAGGTATCCTTTGAGTCGCTCTCTCTGCTCCTCTGTTGCCTATATTTATTATTCATTAGCAACATTAACTATTATTTATTAACTAATATTAATAATAATTAGGTAATATTATTATTATTATAACATTATTAGCAACTGACATTTGTGTTTGCCTAGTTGCATTTTCCATCGGAAACCATTGAGCATCCGTTTGAGAGTCCGATTGGGGAAGAGAAGTCTGCGGAAGGGGACGTTGAGCCGGACGAAGAAATGACGACGTCTTTGAAGTGTATCAAAGGAGAATCTTCTCAATTATATCTTTGGGACTCTAACTCTGTCTATCCGAGTGCTAGCATTCAGATCCCACTCACCACTTGTTCATCCACTGTCGTTGAGGCCTTGTCCTCTCAAATGGTCACTGACATTATTCAGGAAGTCACTAGGAAAAGCAGTACGGACAATACAGCTACTGGAAATCCCAATGGCAGCTCCACCAGAGACGATAACGTCAACGAGGTTCATTTGGTTTCTTCAGTACTACTAAAGATCTATTTATCTTTAGCTATTAAGTTTCGGTTTATTAGTTAATTTATAAGAATGTCTGATCTGTCTGACTGTCCGTGGATTGTCCATGGATTGCTCGATTGCTTTCGCGATGTGTTACCAATAGGATTGACTTTTGACGATTTTTCGAGTGTTGATGCATCGGACAGGCTTCATCATATCAACCCGAAACCCATAGTCGGTGCACCCTACGAACAATTGTGTATACTGATCAGGCTGACTATATCGTATACTTAATTACCCTACAGTCCCACAGACTTACCCAAATCCCTCCGTAAGGCAGCACTCACGCGACTTCTTTACCCTAAAGCGGACACTCCTGCCGGACTCCTTGACACCAAACACCATTGTCCGACTTCTTTACCCAACACTGTTGGAAGAATATCGTCACGTCGGCATGCCGTAAACTGTTGTCCAAAATGTACGAATATATTCGCTTAACTCAATTTTGAACGATATTCGTCGAAAATGTTCTAATGCATTGGGTCAACTTAAAAACAGTTTACGGCATGCCGACGTGACGATATTCTTCCAACAGTGTTGGGTAAAGAAGTCGGGCAATAGGTGTTTGGTGTCAAGGAGTCCGGCAGGAGTGTCCGCTTTCGGGTAAAGAAGTCGCGTGAGTGCTGCCTTACGGAGGGATTTGGGTAAGTCTGTGGGACTGTTGGGTAATTAAGTACTATACGATATAGTCAGCCTGAACAGTATACACAATTGTTCGTAGGGTGCACCGACTATGGGTTTCGGCTTGATATGATGAAGCCTGTCCGATGCATCAACACTCAAAAAATCGGTTGATCGCCAAAAGCCAATCCTATTGGTAAATGGGCAGGACAATATGTATGCTATGCAAGGTTTTCTCAAATGTTTTCTACTTTCGGGAACCTTTTTTGTTCTTTTTTCAACCGCAACTGTTTTACACCGTTTACAATGGATTTTTTAGTGGTTGAAGAGATTAATTTAGTGTTGGTTAATCTTATCTTTATTTATAGATGGAGAGGAAGAGAGCAGAATTGGAACTAGAAAGTTCTTTTGTCAAGATGGCTTTCATTCAGTTTGGTGCGATGAAGTCTCTGAGTACGATACTGAGCTGCAGTTACTTCGCTGAGTTTATCCTTGTCCCCAAAAGAAGGAAAGGGTTCATGCGACCTTCTACGAGTGATTCCAAAGACAAAGACCTGTCAGAGGAGAAATCTCAGGCAGAAGGCGGTGAAGACAAAGGTCAACCATGTCCAAAGTGTGGGAAAATGAGTCCTCCGAATAAAGAAGGAGGTTGTCCCTATTGTATGGAAACGAGCAGCCTCCAGTCCGCTTTGGCTGAAGCATTTCGTCATCTAGTCAATGTAGCCACCAATAAGTCAATATTTACCCAATTATGTTAGGACCCGCATGTCAAGTTTTACAATATATTTTTTTCATATTAACCGTAGCCTGCTTAAGATATTTTTCCACCCTTCCTAAGTACTAAATGGTATTAACATGCATATATTGGTATGCACTTAATTCGGAACTCTTGGCTCACTAGAGATTGTAGAGATGTATGCGCACGCACGTGAGTTGTGTTGATTGGGTTTCTACTATACTAGTTAGTACCAGACAAAAGCATAATCGAATCAGATTTGACATTCGGTCTGCTCATGCGCAAAGAAGAAAATCCTTCGATTCAAATCTAAATATTTTGGTGGATTCGTTTTGGTTGAAGTCACAGGCTTTAGTTTTAGGCTGCATATTGGCCACAAATTAATTCAATCGTTTTATTTTTAATCACAGCACTCAAGACTAAAGCCTGGGATAGAGTCCAATTACAAGGAAGTTAAAGTGAAGTGAAGGGCTCATTCACAGAAAATGCTCCGCACGAGGGAAATTTTGACGGGCTCCTTGTAAACGGCCCCTTCACTTCACTTTAACTTCATTTTAATTGGACTCTATCCCAGGCATAAGACTTGTGGTGGATTTGATTCGTTTTCTTTAAATCCAAATCTGAATCAAATCTTATTCGATTATGCTTTTGACTGGTACTACTATGTGGTAGTAAGTGTAATCATCGAAGAAAGGGTGTTACAAATGTATTATTATCCCAAGCTAGGAATGCATTTCTAGTTTGGGGGGATAATTATATGCATATTAGCCTGTATGTTGGAATTCAAAATTTATTGAAAGTTTTTTATTTTTTATAAGTTGTATAATCGACCAAAAAACGTCATGTATGTAAATCACTAGAAGGATTAATTCTCTACCTATGCAAAATGTCTGTGTTTTGGTCGACGGATTCACAAGCGCTAAGCTTCAAACTTTTTTGCATATAAATGTATGCGTTTTAAACCGGCTAGAGATAATGGAATTATCGCCTAGTTGGCATCAAAATTGAATCTGATGAAATTTCAAAAAGTTGAAACGTCTCTTCGAAAACATAAATGATCCCCGCTTAGCCATTTCTTCATTTGTGTGATAAAAATGTTTATTTACAGGTGAGTGTGAAGCCATGCAAAGTTCCTAAATTGGTCCCTCTCTCCGAATTAGAGCGAGTGCAGAACATCGTTCATCATCTGCATGTTAAACAACTGGTCGACTCTATTGGGCCACGATTTAGCTCTCACATTTCTTACTTCGAGGAAGTTGACGAACTGCAAAGAGAATCATCCCCACCGTGTCCTCGGAGGAAAACGCAGCAAACGACAGAAGTTACAGAGACCCGATTCTCAGGTGCCCGGACTCGTACTTTTCTACCGATGACACTTGCCTCAATTGCCGGTCGTTTTTATCCTCCACTCCGATATTCCCAGGGTAAGCATTTCATTAAGTATTTATTAGTTAACTGTGCCTCAGCAAAATAATTCGTGTACAACGATAATTTCTTGTAGGTTCCTCGGCGAATCAAGGGAATCAAGATCGAGGGAGTCGAGCTGCTGGGCACGAAGAACGGGACAGGAGCCAACCCCCGGAAAATGCTCTTTGGAGAGACACGGAAGACAATAGCAGTTTGATGCCAATGCCGAGTACAACCGGAAGATCATTAGCGAATCCGTTCCCGCCTCATCAGTCCGGTGCCTTGAGACGACGGCAGCGCCGATCCCCTTCTCCCCCACCTGCGCCACGATCTGCTGGAACTGGATCCACAGCTGCCGGTCGACTCCCTACAGCCTTAATCGAAATGGGCTTCACGACTCGACACATCCGAAGTGCTATGCAGGCTCTGGGTATTTATACTTCGCTTATCCGATTTCTCTCTCAATTCGGTCGTTGTTGGTTGTGAAAGAGTCGTTGTTGGTCGGACTAACTAAAGATATTATCTGCAGGACACACAGGGGAGCTGTCAGTTGCTGCTGTAAGTCAACTTGCTAGTTGGATGCTAGAGAACCCCAGTATCGAGTCTGACGAGACTACTCTTCCTGACAGATTTGTGAGACCTTGGTCACTAGGCAGTTCTGGAGGTCACATTTCCCGAGCAGATCAGATGGGACGAATAGAAGTATTATGTTAATTTGTATTTTGATGTCGCGGAGTTATTTAGTTTTAAGAATTGTTAATTTAACTTTACTTATATTTTTAGCCGGATGCACGACGTGCTGAACGATTGAGTCAAGCTATTGCAACTATTTCCTCATCACCCGGCTCATCCTCCTCCTCCGATAGTTCATATCAGCCATTTTCATCTCGTAAAATCATATTGGAAATTAAATATTTAATTATTAATATTAAAATCACATTGAGTTGAGTAATATTTAGTTGCTACTGGGATAGTAATTTTATGTTGACTGATTGTTAGATGTGAGTGAGAGGGTGAACCCGATGGCCTTGGAAGATCTTCTTTCTCGGTGGCCAAATCCGGAACGTCTTCAGTCGAGATCAGGTCGTGAGAGACAGCATAGTAGTTATCAAGATGTTCGAAACCATCGACCAATGAATATAGACGAAGAAGAATGCCGAAGCAGAATGCAAAGAACGGAAGCCATCATGAGAATAGTTCGAAATGTGCAGGAGCCGAGTACTTCTTTATTCCGAGTATGTCTGTCTGTCTCTACCGATTGCATCTTCGTCTCTTCCTTACTTCTTCCTTCTTCGTTCCTTACTTGGCTAAATATTAATATTACAATTTTGCAGATTCCCATCGTGAACTTGGGGACCCAGAGTGGGGAGAGAGGGTTGTGCTACTTCTGCTCCAGTTTAGAAAGAGATATTGTCCATCACTTCATCAACCGCCATCAAGGCTGCGGTCTCCAATTCTCCGATGGCTATTGCGGAGAGGTGCGTGATGCGGCCTACTATCTTCTGTGCGAACAATGTCATGATCAGCACGGGGGTCACAACATGCAGCGCCTGGGCGTGTCCAATTCCAATTCTACAAATACTGAAACCTCCCTGGCCCTCCCTCCTCTCACCATGGCGGGTAGTAATGACGGCTCTAACGACACTGGCCGAGAAATCGAAGATCAGCTCCCTGACAACTTCATTCGAATGCCATCCAACGCACAACGTGATTCCGGTACGTAGTTTATTTAGACATTATTAGATTAGATTGGAGAATAGATAGAATAATTTTAGTAACTGTACATAAGGAGCTGACCCTGTGGGCGGAATCCTGTCCTATCTCGGATTGCGGGAAAGGAAACCCTACCCTGGCCACGTTGTTTTGGATGAGTATGACCCACTGGGAACAAAAATTGTTGACAAAGTCTCTGGACTGAAATCATCTGGTATGTTTTACATTTCACTCATTTATTTCGATAGTTAGGGTGTTCTCTAAATTATTTATGGGCCGTGTGTACAGCAAGCAATTCCAGTGGAAATTACCCCACTCGAGGAATGGGAGAGCAGGCGATATTGCTTGACGACTCTAAACGAAGAATCAAGGCTCTTAAAAACTCTACTGAAGCATCTCAAGTCATGATTGCTCGTGGGATAGTAATGCAGGCTTTGACACTTTTAAGCATAAGGTATTATTCAATTATTTACTCCATACTACGTGTCACATGATCTATTAGATAATAGGCACCTTGCGTTTTAGTGTCAAGGAAAAACTACCTTAAAATGTTTAGGTTGAAAATACTGTCAGACGCTAATCCCAACACAAAAATCATAATTTAGTGTCACATTTGCATTTTTAACCTAAAATTATAAAATCCGCAAAACACCACGTGGTCTGTAGCAATTGGACATTTTAAGTTTTTAAGTACTTAACTAAAACGCAAAGTACCTAATAATAATAATGACGGAGTATAATACAAAAACGGAGTGTTTGGTTTTTGAATGTGAAGTGAATGGTCGTGTGACCTTGCTGCGGCCTTGGAGAAAATTGGGTTGTCGGATGTCCGAAAATTGGTAAAATTGATGTGTCTGACAGCTGCGGGGAGGATTCAAGCCCAAGCAGACATTAACGAAGACGAAAATAGATTTTACCATCCGGGCTCCAACCGTTTTGGTCCATGCAGATTTCTCAATATGCCCTATGACATCCGAACGTGTACTAAACTGCAACATATTGGCAAAGCGGTGGAATATTTGTTTACAGCCTCCGACTCCAGTGCTGCCAATTTAGTGCTGGAAATGTGCACGAGGGAATTGCTGAGCGCGGCAGTGGGGTTCATTAAAGTGAACTCAACTAGTGACAATATTCAGCAGCCTAATTTTGTAGTGACCATGTCCTTGGTGAACCTGCTGTGTGCCCATCCCTCTATAGCTCTTCTGGACAAAGGTAATTAAATGGTTGGCTGGTCACAAGTCACAGTCACCATTACTTAACCCCGTAATGTGTAGAAATATTCACATTTTGTCGTAATTTCAGATCCAACCAAGTCACCGATGAGTCCCTCAGAAATTAATTTGGATTCTTCGTTATATTTGGTTGACTCTCTGGCTGCTTGTGTCATGTCAGCGCGTCTTTCTGGGGGACATAGGCAATGGGCCGTTGAACAATTGGTAGGTTACTTTACTTATCACAAATCATCATACTTTTTTTGATCTGCCAATTTACGTCAACATTTTTAATTTGTGTAGGTTAAGTGTTTATCGTGCCGAGCGTCATCTTGTCGTCTAATGAATCCCGAGTTAGTCAATTACTCAGATATGGCAGGGGTTTTGCCCAGATGCACAACGACGGATGTACGAGGTCATGAGAATCGTGTCAGTTGTCTGGAATGGCTCCAGAACAAAAATCATTTTGCAACGTGGTGAGCATTTAAATTATTTTCCCCCTGAAGAGTATATCTGTAATTGCATTCTGCAAATTCTGCGTGGTGAGTAGCCATACAACTCTTGCTCACTGTACTGTACTGTACAATTTTTCTTGTAGTGGATACGATGGAACTGTGCGGACTTGGTCTGTTCCCAACAAAAATCTAATTCTGGAGCATATCCTGATGTTCCAGAAGTCGTCCAATATGTTTGGAAACGAATTGAGTGGGGAGCTGATATCTAATCTGAGTTGGTGCTCCACTGGGCGCTACTTGGCAGCCAGCATGAACTACTGCTTGAATATATGGACTTTGGCCACGACTGAATGCCACATTGACGATCACACATCCATGATCACCGCTTTAGCCTGGCCACGCCTCAAACGGAGCAGATGCCCAGGCGACGACGATAACGCGGATTACTTACTCGTGGGCAGAGTGGATGGCACAGTGTCCATCGTCACCATCCAAAATAATTCCTTCTGCACAGAAGAGCTCCTCAGTTGCTCCGAACAATGTATGTACTGTTCACTTCTTAAAGTGTTTCACTTACAAAAACGTCTTTAGGATGGGGTGACAAAAATTTAAGAAACGTTATCGTTAAGACAAATTTTAGCCCATTCATCTTTAGCGGTTCAAAGTAAGCTTTATGAGAGTTACAGTTTCAGGTTATTTGCATGCAAGTAATTTTGCAATTAAATCTCAGTAACATTTCATGCCGCTGCTTCCCCTGTGGTCACTATAATGTAATGTATTTATGTAATGTATTTATTTATCTGAAAGGTTACAGGCAACTTTGGGAGTTGAAATTACAACCAGAAATAC
>JABASH010006771.1:0-10224 GCA_019776445.1 Tomocerus maximus
AAAACTGTCTTGACTATGGCAGGGACCGAACCCGAGAGCCGACAGAAGTGGTCTAGCACACCGAACGCGCTACTAACCAAGCTACTGCTGCTTGCGTGATCAGAACACAACGATTTTCAATACAAACTGTAACATAACACTTTAAGTTGTTCCATAATGGTTTCGGATATTTCCATTTCCCACCCAATCAGGGAACAAAAAAGAAACTCCATTTCACAAAAAAACTAAAATGGACTCCTTTTTAATAAAAGCAGTCCTTTTTTGCTTTTGACCTTTTTGCTTTTTCATTAAATAGGTATCAGTGTGCCCCAATACAGTGAAATTTTGAGCTGTAAAAAATGAAAAAGAAAAAATGGACTCCTTTTTAACTACTCCTACCTTATTTACAAAAAAGGTAAAAGGCAGAAAAGGTCATTATTTTTGTTCCCTTCACCCAATTTTGTTGGATTCCTGGGAAATACTTGAATATTCAGTTTTCCGACCCACATGACCTTTTGCCTTTTTCCATGGAAAAATGGCTTTAATTTCCCACTCGAAAAACATGATAATTCTAAATGTTCAATATTCAAAATGAATTGAAGAATGAATGTGTAGCTTTCCCTAAATACATATTATTTGTAAAATACATCTTTACATCCTAAAATTTTGATTGCATAAACTATAAAGTAGCGTATTGTAATGTAGAATGTAGAGAATAAATAAAAATATTTCACATTCATCATCCCCGATGCCGATCCCACACTATGCTATATAGCTGATTCCATTTGTATGTATACCTCTCGATAATTTTATACTCATAAACTCCCTGCTGGGGTAAACATTTCTTAGACGCATGTACATTATTATTATTTATAGGTATTTAGCATCGTAAATTGGTATAACTCGTTTAACTTACTGAGTTGAGTACAAAAAGATTCAAATTTTATTTTTTCGAACGGGGAATCATATATATAACTCCAAAACGGGTACACTGAAAAATTTCTGGTTTCTGCCTATAAAGATCCATTCCATGTCCAGCTCTGATTTGTTTTCGCTTCCTGTTATTAATTTAATTAACATTTCAGTTACAAGTATAATACAAATTCTATAAATGGCCACATTTGACATTTAATCAACTTACAATTACTTGACTTTCATTTACTGAAATTATATCCTCTTGGACCGTCAGCACTTTTGTTAACTCCCTTAAATTATCAGCTAAGAATACCAGATTCTTTTTAATTTCACCTCCCATTTTAATCAGGTATTGAAAATTATATACATGCACATAAAGAAACGAGTGGTCACAAAATGGCAGAATCCCAACGATTCCAATTTCAACGGTAATTAATAATTAATTATCTGCGCAAAAGTGGAATGATAATTACATGTTTCAAGTTTCAATAATACATGCATGTTGCTCATATTATGCTCATGATGACGGTTCATGAAATGAACTTGATCTGCTTCAGTGCTGCTGAGTGCTGAGTGCACATTGCACATTGCCCATCGTCGGATAGAATGCCAACGCAACGGCGGTTCTACTTTCAACCTTTTCAGCTGAAACTTGAGTGAAGCGAGTGGGAAAATTGATTTGAATTTCTTTAATCTCTCTCTCAGGACGGGAATCTCTTAAAAGCTTAAATGTAGTATAATATTAATCGATTTCTTTAAACAAAATTATTATTTCTTAGCAGATTATAAATATAGCTTAAATTTCTTGAACTAAATCGCCAACATTGTTTTTTTCGTATTCGGAACCTTTTTTCTGGGACGTTTACTTGAAATAGTATTTTTACATTAACTCACGGTGAACCTCATACATCATAGGTACGTATACAGTTTCAAATTGATAAATCCCGCCATTTTTAAGATAGATAGTGAAGTCTAGTTTTAAAGCTAAATAAATAAATTTTGATATTATTGTTGTGAAAATAGTAAAATTGAAATTTAGCAGAACGTTGCACAGTTGTAGATTGTGGTGACATGACCTAGGTCTTTTGGATGTGACCGGGACCGGACATCAGCTATACTCGCCCCGTTTTGAAGAATTAATTCACGAATCTCTACGACGAAAATGTTGAGCCTTGGCTACAACTTCATTAGGAGTTATTTTGCTAAGACTGAAGACGTCAATGAGGAATATTTGATTCAAGTAGCCCGAGAAATCGAGGAAGATAAAATTTTAAAGGACACGCAGATTCTGAAAGGGATTGGCATTTTGCTGAACGCTGAGTCAGAGACATGCTCTATAAGCGGAGAATTAGATTTCAAGAAAAGTCAGTTTTTTGGGCCGTTTAGCAAGATCAAAGAGCAGGACGAAGTTATTTTTGAAGCCAAAAGATGTTCTTCGGACAGCAACTGGATTATCACCTCGGTAAAGCCGTACAAGGATTCTCCTTCTGAGAAAGAACAACGCAGACTGCAAGTATTTGTTACAATCGTGGAAAAAGCAATTCGGAGGAATGATTTTATTATTGTAAAAGGAGGACTCGAAAGGGAACAAACCCGGGAACTTGACCGCGGTCTCCTGAACTTTAATCCAATTAAAGGCAGGTGACATTTTTGAACATTTTTATTCTTTATAAAATATATTTATCGCTAATACAGTAACAACATTTTTTAAAGATTGTTTTCAGTATTTACCTTAAGTAATTTAGACTCTTTTTATCTTTTTAAAATATATCTAATATTTGCGGGGTTGATGGTATTTAAAAATTACTGTATTAAATTGACAGGTGATTATCTTCGAGTGACTTTGAAATTCGATGGCATTGTGGTCCTGGAGGGCGAATATTTTCCTCAACGCGTAACTGGATGTCCTGTGTATGCTGAGCCGACTAAACGGATTGAATGTAAAGGAACAGTTACTAGGAATAATAATTGTTTATGCATCGACAATAAAATCTATTTCGAAGACCAGGTCGTGGAAAGAAATATAAAGTTGCAACTTTATGATGAAGTTTCGGTAACGGCCATCGAATCTCACCAAAGACAATTTCCATGGCGAGCTTTAAACGTCAAACTGATCCACCGCGGACAAAGTCGCTACAATAAAAACCCAAACAGGTCCGAATAATCATTGAATTTAAAATTTTAATGTATCTTTTACAGTCATTCTAATCTTTTTTAATTCAAAAATTAATTACTGAAAAAATTGGCAGCTATTTTTATGATGGTGAAGTATTATTTGTTTCCTTTCCAATCAAATATCATACTGATAACGTGATAATGGTTATATATTTATACCAGATAGTTATTTTGACAAAATAACGAGTTTTGCTCTCTCAGATTGCATTGTCAATTAATTGTATTCACTTAACTTAACGTTTATGTAAACAGTTGGGATGACGATCAGGAAGGGGTGGAAAACAGTTTGGATCCAGTGTCCCCACTTGCAAAACTTTTTGAGACCAAGGAAGGAGTTTCAATTTTTCCGGAACATTGTTTAGTATTCCAAGCCACAGCTGTGAACGAGATTTCTTTTTCAACTCTGAAGATCAAAGTGGGAAAGATAAATTCGAAACCTGTGCTAAAAAATGTTTACACCTGTGGTGATCAGAATGTCTGTGTTTTTGGTGTGGAAATTGAACGGCAAGAAGACGAATTCGTCCACAAATTTGAAAATAGTCCAGAATACTCCGTTAAGGTTGGCCTATTTCCTTTTCACTACCTCATAAATTAATTTTAGTGTATTTAAACAATTCTGGGAATTTCTGTGTTTAGGTTTCTTGTTCGCCTAAAATGATTGGACGGACAAAAGATTTAATTAAATTTGAATTCGACTCTTTCGTTTGTGCTCGATTTCTTGAAGTTCTTGCGCTCCCTCCTAACAATGACTCAATCTGTGACGATTCTCTGCATCAGCCTTCGCATTATCAGCTTAGACTTAAAGATAAATTGAGCGAAAAAGACACAATTCAAAAAATGCAGCAAAGTTCTATGGTGAAAGCAATCCCAGGCATTAAACCCTTTAGACAGGCATTCTTTCAAGTTCGCAAAATGCCTTTCTACAGCATCCCGGAAGATTTGTTAGCTGCCTTGAAAACGAAAGACAATAATGTGATGAACATGAACTACAGCGTTGCTTCACAGGTGCTCACCTTCCAAAACTTTGTGGTAAGTTGAAACCGCCCTTACATACTAAACTAAATATACAAAAACTTATAATTATTGTCATCCTATAACATTTGTTTACGATCTTGAGTGTAAAACATTTCGATACAAAATGATAAAATATAATTTATAATATCCTTGCATTTTTATTAAAAAATATTTTGTACCTTTTATAATTTATCCACAAAATATAAGTTGTTTACTCTGCAATTGGTAAATTTCAGTTTTCCTAATTCCTAACTAAGTACTGTGTAGACTATATATAGTTTAATTATGATTTCAAATAATGTTTTGAACAATTTTATTCAATTTAAAGAAAAATTAGATCATAAATTAAACCGATAAATATCTCACAAAATCGGCAGTTTAGCGTCTAAATGTATTATAGATATACGAGAATATTTCATGCAAACATATATTTATGCAAATCTATTATCTTAAATATAGGAAAAGTTCGCCCTTTGCTTGTGGTTAGAAGAAATATCAGTCAACGTTCAACTACGTCAGTATGATATCAGAGTGAAGATGAACAGATGCGGTGAAGTGTTTCTTTTACCTCTCCAAAACTACCCGGATATAACTTCTATATTACATTGCGGTGACAAGTTACGAATAACTGTCCCTGATTCCTCAGAAAATAGCGGAGGTTTGTATTTTCTCTCCTAGCACTTTATTTTTTTTATATCTGCAGATATCATTAACAACTTTTATTTCACAGAGAAAGTTTACGAAGGCTACATAAAAGACGTCAAGGAAAGTAATTTGTTCGTAGCTTTCGACTTGAACCGCAATGAAGATATCCGGAATAAATACGACAATGAAATAGTTAAAGTGGATTTGTTCATTTCACGACACAGATATAGATGCAATCACTTTGCTGTTGAGTCTGCATTTAATTATTTAGGTGAATTGTTTTTATTCCCTTCTGAGGAGCATTTGGTTATCAAACCTGCAAAGGTACTCTTTGAAGAAGATAATGACAGCGAGGAAAAGGTAAGAATATTAAATTCTAAAGAAAGTAATTATTTGTCATATCTGTATTTAGAGGAAAAAGTATTGAAAACCATTTTGACTTGTGAAAGACTAAATTTAGTAGCAATTCAGCTGTTTTATCGAATTGCATGTTATGTAATAATTTTCTATTGAATTTGGTTTTGTATTCGCATTTTCGTACCGAAAGTTTTAATTGTGATTCTTTGTGTTTCCATGTAGACTGAAGAACATCTGAAAGCCGTTTTAAATAATCCTTTGCGTGTTTTGGGCTTAAGTAAACCTGTACATGGAACACTGGCAAGTCGTTGGAATACGAGAGCTAAAAGTCTAAGGGCAATTGAACCCCAAAGTGATATTCACACGAAACCGAATGGAAACGTGCTAAAGTGGTTTGATAGGAGTCTCAATGAAGAACAGAAAAATGCTGTCCGTAGAATATTACGAGGACAGGCTAGACCGTTACCATATATCATATTCGGACCTCCTGGTACTGGGTTAGTTTTCAACTTTTGAACTTGTAAACGTTTAATATACTTTTTAAACCTTTATATATTTTACTGTTAAAGTAAATAAATTACGAACCTCGGTGTAGGAAATTCAATATAATAAATTATGAAAGGTGAAGATGTTGACCACTATGTCACTATAACCACAACGGTTGCTAAATAACCTTTTAGAATTGGGAGGTTCGTAATTTATTGACTTTGGCAGTAATAATAATTGTATTTTACTAATTTCTAAAACTTGAATTTACAGGAAAACCGTTACCATTGTTGAGGCAATTATACAAATATTTGCTCTTGATCCTAATTCGAGGTACATAAATTAAATCGTTAATTAGACTATTCCTCCCCCTATCCAGTTTATGTTATTATTCTAGCAGGGAATCTGATTTAAAATGTTTTTAAAATGGGAATTATAACAATATAATTGTTGAGAAAATTATTGGTATATTTTATTTTTTAATTAAAAATAAAATAATGAATACTATTGAAGATAAAATAATAGTTTTTAACAAAAGATTTCTAATGTCTCTCTTGGTTTACTCATGAACTTTCACTCCTAGTGTCAGTTGGTAGTATAAACTATGGAGACTGGTAGTTTGGATACGATAACCGACTATTAATATCAATGATGTGTTACAATATTAGCAAACTTGGTGAAATGGTATACACAATGTGTATCCCATTTCACCCAATATGTCATATAGATTTTAAATCTTTAGACTGTCTAAATATAATTGTAGGCCTAATACTAATACTCGTGATTGCTTCACCCTTTAATATTAAAAAAGTGTAATTGCAGTCAAACATTTAAACATTGTGAAACTACATTTTCCATGGGCTGTTTTGTGTCTAGGATATTGGTAACTGCGCCATCAAATTCAGCAGCTGACTTAATAGCGGAAAAGTTATTAGCCTCTGGATGTTTCGTTCCTGGAGATTTCATCAGACTCTTGGGATTCGTGAGAGCAGAACGTGCGATTTACTCCGATGACTTTAAACCGTATTTAAGAACGGCCGAAGAACTGGATTTGGTGACCAAGCACAGAATCATCATATCAACTACTTCGTCGGCGGGAAAGTTTACTCAAGTCCATATAAATGATGGATATTTCACTCATGTCTTCATTGACGAGGCGGGATACTGCCACGAACCCGAAGCCCTGCTACCCTGCATTTTAGTTACATTCAATCGAGGCGGTCAAGTAAGTGCATTTAATTTCTTCAAAAAGGCTACAAAGCCAAAATGCCGTCTTATTTCTGATTAGGTAGGATTTAAAATTGAATATTGGTTGATTTGTTTTATTGACGGTTCCTTCTCGTTTTCTTCTATGGACCGTAATTTTTAAAATTGAAAATATGATAGCCAAAATGGCATGGTTTAGATTCGTCAAACCCAAATATAGGTAATGTATTTTTACAGTGTGTATTGAAACTGGGTTTGCATTAAGCAAACACACTCTTGATTTTCAAATGCGTACCAAATTGTCAGTATTTGTTAAATATATAGTTCAATGACGAGTTTTCGATGACAACTTGATCTGCATTTGAAAATTATGGGTTTTGATACACACCGGTGTGTTTTAAATAAACTCATCGAGATGTTAATATACTACCTAGAGAACTACAACGTTATTAAAGTACTTTGATTATTTTAATAATGGCGAGTAAATTATATTATTATTTTATTATATTTTAAGATTATATTTACACTCTATTATGTTAATAACATAACCAGCTAAATATCTATATTATTTCAAAGACAATAATGGGCGTATTTGTGTTGTCATTAATTACCTTAAATGAGTTTCCAAATTTTTTCGTCTCATCTATTTTAGAATTTATTGTAAGAATGTTCTTCTTGATGTCTAGGTCATTCTAGCAGGAGATCCGAACCAATTGGGTCCTGTGATTCTAAGTAAGTATGCATCGATGTGTGGTCTATCGACGTCTTTTTTGGAGCGGTTGATGACTTTACCAATTTACAGTCGAGATGAAGAGAAGTTTCCAGTTGAAAAATATAATCCATTACTAATTACAAAGTTAGTGAAAAACTATCGGGCTCATTCGATGCTACTGAAAATCCCATCCAAGTTGTTCTACGACGATGAATTGGAGCCATGTGCCTACGAAAAAGTTTACGAGCTCTGTAGGGATGAAAGATTTCTCCAGGCAAAGATTCTCGCAAAGTTAAATGTTCCTTTAGTTTTCCGGGGCCTTCAAGGAATAAGTGGGCGAAGAGGAGGCTTGAAAACGTGGTTTAATGAATATGAAGCAGCTTTGGTTGTAGAATACGTCAGAAAATTGTTACATCTTGGAGTCGATAAAGAGGACATAGGAATCATCACGCCGTACACGGGACAGGTGAGACAAATTACGTTCATTTCAAAACTTCTCCTTTGAGTTATTACAATAGTTTATTTGTCCGAGGCATTTAAATGGTGTCTAATTGTAAATTTCTGAAACGATTGACTGTAGAATTGAACAAAAATGATTTTGTAATATAAATGTGATTTATTTTGAACACCATTCTGTTGTGATAAATGTTGAGAAATTGAAAATTAATATTTATTTTAGTAAATTAAAGCTAATATAACTGTGTTATTTAAATCTATGTGCTTGTTAAATTTTAAATTGTTAACTTATAATTAAAAATGATGTCAGTAAAAATAATTTTTCCTGTTTTGATTTAGGTTGAAGAAATTAAATTTCAATATCTACGGCATGAAGAACCCGACAGTAAATATGAAGGGCCTAAAGTAGGATCTGTTGAAGAATTTCAAGGCGGTGAAAGGAAAGTTATTCTCTATTCCACGGTGCGTTCTGCTGGTTCAGAACAATATCTGAAAACAACCGATTTTTCATTTGTTCTCAACGCCAAACGGTTCAACGTCTCTATTACACGTCCAAAGTCATTACTAATAGTGATTGGCAATCCACATGTGTTAGTCAAAGATAAGAATTGGTCTCAATTCATCGAGTACTCTGTAGAAATAGGAGGATATTTTGGATGCAATCTACCATTAGAATTAGATAAAAAGGCACAAGGGGTCATACAGTCAATAACAGAATCCAATTGATGGTTTGGGAACTAAAACGGTGGAAGTAAAACTACAATTTTGTAATATTTTGTTGTAATTGTGATTGTAGATATATATAGAAAAAGTATTTTTCTATTCTAATTAAATCAAGTTAAATAATTCACGACTCAATTTTATTATTTGTACGATGTATACATTATAATGTGTAGTAGATATGCATATTCAATCAAGAAAAACTTATCGATGATTGTATATCTATCAATAGTTCTAATAATTTGGCTAATCCGTTCTCAAAAACTGTGTATATGTTAGCGGAAATAAGTAAATTCATTAGTAAGTAAATAATTCAGGCATTAAGCTTAATACCTAGGCAGTAAGTGTAATTTTGTAAAAAATTATAGTTTTTCCTATTTAAAGTTTAGAAGGCCATTTCTGTTGCCCGATTAAAGGAGGGTACCGGGTATTGAGTTAGGACCAGGAGGTGATAGAGGAGACAAAATTACATATTACTTATAGCAAAAAATCGTACATTGAACGAAGTATACGTTTTCGAGCTAAAATTCGACAAAGATTTCGTTATTCCTTAATTTCCAGGAATCGTTTCTGCTCAAAGTCCCCACACCCCCTTAATATTGCTGCCTAGCTATTAAGCTTATGCCTGCATTTACTTATTGCCGTAACATATTTTATGCATAAGTTCACTGTTATTATTGGTCAAAATTGAAAGCTATAATTTCTGCAGCCAATTTTACTTGTAAATTTTAGTTTGCTGGGTTGCAAACCATTAGTTCCATGACAAAAAATATTTAATTAATTAATTTCTGATCACTAGTTGTTATAATATAAGTATGTATTGATATTTATTAATTGTTATTTTTAGCTTTCCATAGTTCTCAGACGCCAAATAATATTTCAATATTCCCATTTTTAAAATTCGTTATGTTATTATTTGTTATTAGTTGTTTAAAATGAAATAATAAATGTTATACCTACTGCAATGGCTAATTATTATCATTCAGTACAAAATAAAAGTTTTAGGTAGGTAATGTTTTATCGTGTTTTATCAGACATACAGACTACGTACAAATCTTACATTACCTTTATGAAATAAATGAGTCGTAAAAATGTATCCAAAGGATGAGAAGCATTTCCTCATCTTTTAGTTTAATGCCGACTCATTATCTATTAGGTAATGAATGATGGTAATGCAATTATAGACACAATCCCCTTTACGGCGTAAGTGACTTCGCACGGTAATTTCTTTTTCGTTTGACGGATCATCATTTATGGTAGTGCATCAGTAATTCCAAGCTGGACTGAGTCAACAGTTTTTTCATTCAAAACATGTGGTGGCATTCAAAAAAGGCTAAAAAGATTAAATAGTATCATGAATGATGAATTAACGATAGGATATATAATATATTTCTATAGTTAAAAATCATAACGAAAAGTCATTATAATAATTATTATATCAACATTTACGAATAATTTCATGTACTATATATTCGATAAATTTTTACAATTTTGCCTTCTAACCGTTTCGTATAATATCATCACGAACAGTAAATGAGCTATTACTTTTAAAACGCATA
>JABASH010006772.1:0-10222 GCA_019776445.1 Tomocerus maximus
ATGAGGAAGTATCGAGCCAAAAAGGTAAACAAATATTTTTGAAAAATATGTTCATAATTTCATATTACGATATTCTTGGATAGGTAATTAAAACTCTCACGAATTTATACTTTAGTTACCGGTTGAAGAAAAGCAGATTTATGTCATGAATTAATATCATAAGGTATTATTAGGTATTTTAAGTACAGTTTCATGATTATCATGCATTTTTTACTTACTGGACTGATCGTTCTTGTAAATTGGCCTGTTTCAACATAATTTTTTATTGTATGATATCGAATAACGTGTTGGTAGTTTGGTAGTCCTGTTTTGTCATATTTAATCAAACTTAAAATTACGATATTGTAAGGGCAAGGGGAATTATATGGATAAGTATTATTAATTTCATTACATCTTTTACATATTTACCTGTCTTCCGGCCTTCGGTATACCCTCATTGCAAAACGCACTACAAAATATCTGTACAAAAAGCATAGTTAGCAGAATAAAGGCTTTTTAAGACAGATAGAAAAGTGAGTGAGGACACTTGATAAGTTTCATGGGTACGCTTTAAGTACTTATCGCACCTAGATAGATAGTAATAAGCATAAGCATAGACCGTTGGTTTCCCTCCATTTATCCGTGCCACCGATAAATTCAGTCAGATAATTCTGTCGGTCGGATATAGTGTAAAGAATACACGCTACATAGTGCCGGAAGTTTCTTATAGAAAATCAGCTGCCTTATTTCCACACAATAAGTACATAGGCGACAATGCAAAGGACACGACAACACAAATGTTCCTCTTCTTCCTTCCCTCTCTATTTCCCAAATCTAGGAAAAAACTAACATCACTCGAAACGAGTCACTTTCAATTCAATCATAATCTGATTTTCTCTCGGATACCCGAAAAAATCAAGAGTTAAATGTCTCTTTTTACCAACCCTAAGCATACTTCTGCAGAACCTAGACTATTGCATTTATATCCTTACATCCCCATATGATTTTAATTCGCTCCTTTCGTTCCGAATGACAGTTGACGCTACGGATTGTCTGCAACTCCATACACAGTGGAAAAAGATGGATCACTATGAAAATGGAATGAATAGATTCCTCATTCTGAGAAAAAGTAGTTTGCAATCCAATGCTTACGGTTGAATGAGATAGGATTTCTTTCATTCCCTTCTCCATTGTTCTGTCCATCTTCCTCTATGGCTAGGAAATTAAGTTTTCATCTCTCACTTGTTCATAGAAAATCAGATCAGTCTAAAAGAATAAAAGATTATACGTTGCTTCAAAGATAGAGCCCTATGCTGCGTAATGTTATGCAGAGCAACCAGAATCAGAACTTTGGTAATAATAATATTACTTAGAATCTTGTTTAAAGATTATGATTTACCGAATTTGAAGAATTGCGGATAAAAATTATTTTCTAGATACTGAATTAGAGATAAGTATCGGAGTGTTTGCACTCATATCTTATGCGTCATATCAATATGAACAATCTTGATAAAATGATAAATTAGAGATACGCTCTTTAGCATGTACAAAGATAGATCTTGTCAGTTCAATTATAATACCCAGGGAATTGAATGTAAAGGAAGCAACCGGAATGGAGAAAGAGATGAATAAGACAAGCCAGTAATTATCTTTTGCAAAGGCTTCTCTATCTCTTTGACTATCATGCAAGGATACATGAATGCACATAGCCATATGTGTTATGTATAATGTACCTATATGGACAAAGCAAATGTCTACCTCCTCATAACTTTGCTATACAGCCGTACTCGTACAATTATTACCGCCTGTTGTGTGTATTTACAAGGAAGCATTTTTATTTATCTCTTCACATTGTATGTATGGAGGAGAATAATAGGAATACACTCTTATTATTATTGTTGTGGATTGTAAAGCAAAGCAGAGTTAGGTAAACACACAGCTTGCAGCTCACTCACTCGTATCACAAACAACTGATTGATAAAAGATGAATACCGGAAACAACTGCACTCAGCTTTCCTAAATATGTAGGGAGTACCTACACGGCTGCTCTGCTCCTTATCTCTCAAATATAGCTCCAGAAGTAAATTATTTTCTCGCTCTCCCTTAGTGACTCTATAGAGTGCTGTACCGAGCTGAGCCTGTTTATTTAGAGCCACCAACTCACCTCCGCTAACAATAACGGAGTGAGACATGACAAACTAAAAGTACCTTAAATTGCCGGGAAGCTTCTTTACGCATAAAATTATACAATGAACTAGATAAAATGCATGTATAATTTATGTCTACATATACATACAAGAGTACTAGAATAAAGTATACAGATTGACATGCTCTCATTAGACTCTACACTATGGGATATACCTATTTACCCACTTGGAATGGAAGGGACAAAATCAAGAATCACTATCTGTATCATCTGCATTAACATTAATTTCACTCACAATTGCAATGAGTCGAGACCGTCCCGGACCCTAAAGAGGAAGTTTTTACACATGATAAGTGCAGTAAATAACGGAAAGACTTTACTAGTTCTCTAAAATACCATTAGAATTGCACTCTACGTATAAAGAATGTTAGATTAGAGGAAAGAACTGCCTTTGGCTTCTCTGCCGAGTGAGTGAGGGTGTTCTGTTTGGTTTCAAATGATATAAAATAAAGCACGAGCCCTTTGATTCATATGAGATAACCGAATTTCCGGACCAGGTGTCATCTTTTATCACGACTTTTGACCGATGCTCAATCCCTGTCATTCTTTTCCTATCCTTTCGCATGTAATTTCGTTGTTTGCATCCGTTCGCTCCTCTAATAGGTAAGTATGCTTTGTGTTTGTGAGTACTTACCTACCAAGTCTCAGATGGAGGATTTATTAACATTAGGTATCTTTGTAATTCCGTAAAGCAATTCAACTACTGTTGTTAATAATAGCTGCGGAAGGAAGAAAAGTTACAACTTGACTATGCTTACCCTTCCCTGGCATTTCCTCTCTGTGTTATGTCCTCTGCTCACCTCACCCGGAATATCATTATGGTTTTGTTGATTGTTGGAAACGCTTTGTTTTCTTTGCTCTTGTTATTCAAGAGAGCAACAGTTACAATTTTGTCTGAAACACTATTTTAAGGATAGAAACAAGGATAAAATTGAAAGAGCATCACCGAATTAAGTATAAAATCTACACTGTGTTAATTATTACGTGTCTACTAATTAGGGAGCTACCCTGGCGCCTTTAGCAGTGGTGGAACAGTTGACCCAATCGGTGAGAACAGCTTCAGTGAGGAAGAGGAAGAAGAAGAAGGGACGGATGATACATTCGAAGAACGAGACCAAAAACTCTCATCGTCTACGGAGCATCTCAATCACATCAACCAACATCACTTGCTCCAGAATCATTTAAATAGCAAAAACAACAATAACAATACAATCTCTTTGAACAACAATAGTGTAAGTGAGAATAGCAACCACAATAACAACGGATTCAACCCCCTATCCTCCGGCAGTTTTCTCTTGGGACATTTATCTTCGCCTAGAAATAGCGGGGCTGAGCGTGCGAATTCAGATACGTCTCCTTTGCATAGCTCTTTGCAAGGCTCGATTAAGAAATATCCTTGTGGACAATGCGGAAGATCCCTTACTGATGTCGCTTCTCTTCAAAGACATCTCAGGTAAGTCATGTCCATGTTTTAACTTTTAATTTTGTGAAACAGGGACAATGTAGTATTCTTCCGATGTATGTGCTTGAAGGATTTAACTAACAGATACATATTTTAATATTTTTTTGTAATTCTTTTAAAAAATTTGTCTACAGATGTCTATTAGAAAAGAAAATGTCACTTATTTTACATCCTGAAATAATTATTATGGAAAGAATGTAACTAGTTGTAAATAATATAAAGACGTTTACTTCCATATTGCATATCGCAGTTTTAAGAGGGAATACATGCGAAATGCGAATGAAAGTTAAAACAATATTATTTTCACTCCTTATAAAAGCTTGTATATGTACTACAATATCTATTAAATGTAAATGAGTACAAGACTAAGGCATAGGCAGTAGCATAGCAGAAGCTTTAATTTCGGATTTGTGTACAACTGCTTTGTTGGCTTAAGCCATGTAGGAAATACTTAAATCATGATTAGATGTCTGTCTGCTTGATGAGTATGGTGCGTGTTTCATGAGATCATTGAGGGCAACCATTACATTTTGTTTCATTGTTCTGTTGTTTATACAGGGCCCAACATACCAGCCCTCGAATTCACGCTTGTGTAGAATGCGGGAAGACATTCGCAACTTCCTCGGGTCTTAAGCAACACGCTCATATCCACTCCTCCATCAAACCCTTCCAGTGCGAAGTGAGTCCACTTTTATTAATCATCTTTTATTCCTAATTTAGTACATGCATGATGCATAATATACTTACATACTTACATTCAGTTGCCTATACTTGTTTGTGTGTATGTAAGTAGATATGTGTATATCCAAATCTACTTTATATTGTAATATATACTTAAATACCAATATACAAATCCCCATTAAAAAGAATGCAATATTTATGTATTGATAAGACGGAGGACTATGTACTTGCCCTTTAATACTTACAAAAGACTCGACTTTACTTTATCGGACTGATACTTTACGGGCTTAAACAATGATCGCCTTACTACTTTATTACTCTGGAGTAGGCAATCTCTTAGGTCTCAGACACAAAAGTTTCTTTCTGAGGCAAGCTGAGAAACATTTGTTAGAAATGCTTTTGGAGTATACCACATACACACATAATTCGATATTCTTCATAACAAGGATTTCCGACATACTTTAATGAATGAAGTGTTATGATGTTTGTATCTGTGAATTTGAGAATCATTCAGGAATGAAATATTTCTTCTTAGATTATGCGTTATATATATGCATACATGTAAAGAAAGTACAAAATAGTGTTCAGATGATTGGATATGAATATGAATGAAGGCTTAGAATAGGTTAGGAGGATTTGAGAATATTTTTGTGTGTACACATACCTAAGTGTATTGTGTACCTGAATAAAAATAGTCAGGGTAGTAATTTATTAGAAAAGGCAGAAATTGGTTTACTTGACTTATTGTTGGTTAGGTAGATAGATGAATTGAGAAGGAAGGACAGTATGTAGAGTAGAGCGGAGGAGAAGAGAGTAAACAAGGATGATGACGATGAGTGGAGCTTCTCCATTGATCACACTGCAGGGGACATCGGACATGAGATGACATGACAGGCTTCTCATTCAATCATCTCCGCACGTTTCGTTAGCCGAACCGCACTTTTGTGTTTGCTCTTCCCTGCGTGGCCTTTAGGTGAAAATCTTCTTTCAATCTGGTTGACAAGACAAGAGAGACTATCTGTTGTCATTCCGTTCGCCTGCTACACTGTGTAGTAGTAGCACTCACACTGTATTGTTAGCGTCCCTGTTATTGATGACATTATTATCCCTGTTTCTTCACTTCGTGTATGTAGGTACCTACTATATCTGTATACCTATACTGAATGACTGTAAAGAATTCAGATAACTGGATATATAAATATACACACCGTATGCAGATAACACATATTTATGCTAGTACGGGAAGTTCAGATATATATTAGCGTGCATTCTAATTGAAAGTTAGTATCATATATATAGCTATGCCTTTTCTACACCCTTTCTTAATGAATGAGCATCGCAAAACCAGGATGTGTATGGATAGTGGTAGCACAACTCTGTAACATATAGTGGTGGACAACACTCACAACATGACTATCGAATGAGTAAGAAAAAACTGCAATTATATTATTAAATTATTACTTACAATTAAATACTTGTACTGTACTACTTTGTTTATGAGTTGACAATGCAAATAGTACTTTGGCTAAAGCACCCTGCAGCATATCCTATCGTAGCATTTCATTTTCAATTTGTGTCAACGTGATTGATATACACTTTTGAACATATCAGTTTTCATCCAATCACAAAATCCATTGAACATAACAAATTATCCGGATATATAAATATGAATATAGGTAAAACTTGGTAAAACAGATACTCGCATATCTACAGATAATTGTACTACGTACTAACTAATCCTAGTATTAATCTACCTAGACCATCATGCAGAATGTAACAGAGCTGCTTCTGATAATATTATTTTCTGAAAACTAGTTACTTGACTGACTGACAACCACAAATGTATACTGTTTAAGTTACCAGTACCAGTGCTTAAGTTGACAACGACAAGATAGGCATGCATAGGAAAGACGAACTGACATGTCATGACAAACAGAGAAATTCCGTTGTTTCGAAAAAGTGGAAACAATGAGAAGTGGATTTGTATATTGAATTTGAAGGGACTGGTCATTGATGACGTTCGTGGTTTGAAGGTGTGTCTCAAGAGCTACACGCAGTTTTCGAACCTGTGTCGCCATAAACGGATGCATGCGGACTGCAGGGCCCAATCTCGCTGTGACAAGTGTTCAGCCCCTTTTGCTTCAAGCGCCGCGCTGGCCAAGCACAAGCGCTTCTGTGACGCTGCATCATCAGTGGGGAAAACACGCTCTTTGGGCTCCCACTCTCATTTCCAGTTTCCTCTGCAAGGAAGCGTGAATCCAACCGTGAAGCTGCTAATTGGCGGAAGTGAGCGAGAGCGAGAACGAGAAAATTCTGGAAACCCTCTCATTCCCGAATCCAATCCTTCTTCAAATTCCCACAGCAATAATACCAAAGCAAAAAATTCCGGGGGAACAATGGAAGCCCTTCGACTTGACTTGTCCACCGCAAATAACAATAGCAACAATCATCGTCATAATCATCACCTTCGGTCGAATAATCGGGATATTCGAGATCGGGACATTCGAGATCGGGACATTCGAGATCGGGACATTCGAGATCGTGAGCGAACACGAAACATGTCCACGCCCCCTTCTAGTAGTAACTCCGCCCACTCATCCCCAAGTATCTCCAGTTTGAAAGACGAGTCGATTGCTTTAAATAATTCGAATAGGAAGTCCCCAGAGCTAATTACTGGAAATAAACCGATGACTGCTGCATTTCCTTCGTTGATGTTCCCACCGTCACTTCCCCTTTACAATCCATTCGCGGCTCTACCACTGTGTCCGCAATTATTTGCAGCAGTAAATACAAATAATTCGTCAAATAACAATTCAAATAATAATCTCAACAACAATAACAACGGTAGTGCTAAATCCCATCATAGACAACATCATAATCATCATATTCGTGATCTGAGTAATGGAAGAAGGTCTTCGTCAAACTCACGAACTCCATCACCAGCGCTAAGGCATGTCGATTCGGATAGAAATTCTCCAGGAAAAATGGAAATCGATGGAGATACAGATGATATTAAGCGATCCGATGCCCCACTTGATCTTAGCGTTCAAAAATGCGAACATAGACCGAGACAGAGGGAAATTAATCATGAAGACGACGAAGACAGGGATTCATTGACTCCAGAGAAAGTCAAAATCATTTCGTACAGTAAAGATAGATGCTCCAGCAAGGAAAGGATCTTCCTTTCACCTACAACCAGGATAACGAACCACAGTAGCAAAGATAAAGATGCAATGAAAGAGGCAATGCTGAATGCTGCTCAGGTGAATCTATCGGAGAAGAAAAACGGTGGCAGCCATCATCCTCTTCATCCAATTCATCTCTTAGCCAATAGTAGCTTGGATTTGAGTGAAGACAAATCTTCAGCGTTTTCTCAGATTATTGCTCCAAGAGCTTTACATCCTTTCCCGAGATTTTCCCACCCACCAGCTCATTTTCCAGCCCTACCCCCAGGATTTCACCATAACCCCTTCAACCCGTTTTTCCACAATAGTCTCTCTCCAAGAAATGATCTCGGGAGCAATCTTAGCGCCCCAAGTCCAGTGTGGCAAGGAAAAGTTGGCAATAGGTAAGACACTATAATATTTTAACCATCCTTATTACGATATACAGTGGATACCTGAGTTTTAAGAATATCAATGTATCTGTAGTTTGTGTATCTTTCTGAATTAACTTCTTATTTAATCAGCAGTTGATTAATTGTGTCCTTTTGCAGTAGATATAGCTGTAAATTTTGCGGTAAGGTGTTTCCACGCTCAGCGAATCTGACAAGGCACCTGCGAACTCACACGGGGGAGCAGCCATACAAATGTCGCTTTTGTGAGCGATCCTTCTCGATCTCATCAAATCTCCAGCGTCACGTCCGTAACATTCATCACAAAGTGAGTGGTTTCATTGCCAGTTCTGCTCTTTGATCTTGAATATACCAAACTCAAAAGGATCATTTCAATGGAAGCTCAGTGATAATGTTGTTGATAATAGGAAAAGCCATTCCGGTGCCCATTGTGCGACAGAGCTTTTGGCCAACAAACCAATTTGGATCGGCACTTGAGAAAGCACGAGAGCGGTGACAGTCTCGACCATGACTCGTCCTCACCTTCTCCCTCACCTCCTGCCAAATAATTATTTACTACTGACGATTAGCACATTTTCAATTATCTCTGAAGCTCCGATACCTTCAAGTCAGAGTCGGCGAGTATTCAGCTAAGCTACTCATACAGATAAACTAGGTTTATCCTAAGATCTCTTAATTAAGCTACTGAATTGTTATACTACCGTTCTATTCCACTTTTACTAATATAGTAGTACCTACTTACATGGGTAAACTCTTTGATCTTTCTATTACGTAATTGCTAGTATTTTCCTCTTAAATAGATTTATAAACATAGACAAGTACATATAGTCGTAATTGTAGTATATCCTCTGTATATGTAGACTAAATTATCAGATCTTATACTTGCTATCGTGTAATAAGCTTTGTATTGTGAAACACATCTTAGATACTTGTACACATTAAAACTTTAATGTCAATTGCCTAAACCAGAAGTTAAACTAAAAGTAATCTGCAAACTTCGACAGTTAATTAATTAATTGAGGCAAATTTTGACGTCCAACTAATAGTTAGCCATTTGTTACTGCACTCCTGTTGCTCTTTTACATCAGTTTTCTAAAACTCATCAATGTAATTAACGTTATTCATTTCATACTATAGTACAAGAACTGATGAACATGCAAATTCAACTACCATATACCATTAAACTAGCAGGAGCTGTCTGTTTGTAAAATGACAGGAAATATTTCATTTGGTATAGCTGCAAATATCTACAACTAAGATTTTCACTTTAGCCGATACATTCCGTGCACACAAATACAGATAGAAATAACTACGTAGATCTACTATAAGCATCCTTACTTAAATCAGATAAGCAGACTCGATAGTGTAGAGTGGACAAAATACAAAACCCATGTGGAGAGCAAATAATCTAATAAATGTACCTTTACTTTTATTAAAGTGAATAAGTAATGAATTGCAGTACTATCAAATGTAAAGAATGAAGCATTCACTCGGAGATATTCCATAATATAGTATCCACATTCCAGTTTAATATTCCATAAATTTAGCAGGGTATACGTAAATTGGCATATTGCTTTCACT
The DNA here is from genome assembly GCA_019776445.1 of Tomocerus maximus. Lineage (NCBI taxonomy): Eukaryota > Metazoa > Arthropoda > Collembola > Entomobryomorpha > Tomoceridae > Tomocerus > Tomocerus maximus. The sequence continues at coordinate 9,484 of JABASH010006772.1, forward strand.
CAAGAAGAAAAAGATCTTAGAGTACCACCATTGTCGGTAAATGTACAACTAATATTGTATGCACAAATCACAAAACAAACCCCTTAGCAAACAAAAGTGCTATAGCTTCTTGATCTCCTAATTCATGTTACGTTACAAATGTACGATGAAAAATGAAAAGGAATGCACTTTAAATGCATTCCACGAAAGTCATTTGTCTGTACCGTGTATAGGTACTTACCATATTACCATTTAGGAAATTATAGTACTTATTACACTACAGAGAAATTATATCATAATTATAATGTAGGGTAGTGTACATAGGTTTTATTGGTGTCATCAGATAGACTTATTTAAGCACTTGCAAGCACGTTGTGATCTGTTGGATCAAAGTTTTTTTCTACATGTACCACGTATTATGATTTCAACAAACTGACAGTTTTACAATTTCTTGTTAATATTTTATGAGATTTCAAATAGAATAATAATCAAATGAATTTCGAATGCAATACACATTAGTAAGTAACGTTGTGAATAAATTCTATGTACCTTGAACCTTGAGTAAATATGAACACTTTGTATCAATACTGTACTAAACTAAATTATGTGTACTATAAAATAAACGAAGATGAATGAATGAGGATTTGAAAAACGTAACACTAGGCAGTTTGTTTTAGATTTAATTTTATAACTATACCACACAGCACACTAAAAGTAATAATTTATATATTGATGAACATTGATCATTGAACTAAATGTA
>JABASH010006773.1:0-10222 GCA_019776445.1 Tomocerus maximus
TGGAAAATGGCCACTGTGGCCTTCAAAGGTCAAAATTGTGAAATTTTCTTCTGACCCTCCAGGATAGTTAATCTAAATTTTGAGACTAATTACGTCTAGATTAAATGGCAATTAGGTGAGTTATATGTGCCAAGACGAAGTGGGAAAACACATGCAAATGCAACCACTACAGTTGGACCTTAATATCTAACCGTGATAAGTGGTATAATTCCCTCGCGACCGCGTACTCCATACGAGTTCATTACAACAATGATGCTCACAGAGTCCTTCACTACTTCCTTCGGGGTTAGAGGGTCATTCGTTCCTTTTTTTTATTTACTTAGTTGACATTAAATTTGTTTCATAAAATTAAGATCGTTATAGAAATAAGGTACCACTGTGAGCAGTGAAAATGTTCTCATGGTGTTTAAGACAGGAATTCAAATTTTCTTTGGTGAATAATTCACAGTGAAAATTTGGTTGTCATAAGTCATATCTAACGGTGAAAGTTCAATTCTTTAGGCTTTAGAAAGCAAAAATTGTTGTGCCTATCGTTCTGCCAAATGAAGTCAAAGGATGACGCCGAGATTTGACTAACCTCAGGTGGAAGTACAGCCGTTGACTCAAATTAAATGTAGCCTTCAAAATCCGGCCTGGTATGACTCTTTTAGTTAAATAAACTATATATATTTCTATGTCATAATATGGTTATAAATATTTGATCATGTATATGATGTCAGATCAGACTCTGGTCTGGTTCATCTATTACATTCCTGTACAGAAATGGAAAGTCAAATTCATCAAATTTGTGTTCGTAGCGAAAATTTTTAGTAAGACTTGTAAACGCAATTTTTTGGAACATCAGTTCGCCAAAGTTCTAGTTTTGCGTTTCTAGTTCAGTTCTAGGATTCACGTGTAAGTGTACTTGTCATTAAAAAAATGTGCCATGACTATAACATTTGCTTTGCATTTTTTGTTCGAAGTATAGGTTTGTAATAAATGAGCTGATTTGTGTTCCGTAATTAGTGGTTATACAGTAATATTAATAATCTGTTTTACTCCTAGTGGACAGTGTAAGCTTGATGTGGATATTATAATCAATAAGGAATGGCATGAAGTCATCGAGCATTGTGATTTTGAAGTGTACTAAATAAGTGATTACCTACATTCTTTGCTCATTATGGTACGTTGCTCATCACATAAAGGTTTTCACCCGAATGGTTCTTAAAAGTATCAATTTATAGGCTGACTAATTGGAACATGGTGTACAAAGTAAAGTAAATGGCAAACGGTGCAGACACTTTTAATTAAATATTGAACAAAGCAATGGAAGTAATTTCAGAAATAGGTAAAGGTGTAGAGACGGGAATGAGATTAATATTATAGTCAATGAGTGTGCATCCGATGGTTATTTGAAGAGGTTGGAGGGGATTTTAAAGCATTGCAACATTTAGTTCCTCGAGTATTCTTAAGATTTCCTGGAAATGAAGAGACAGATAATTTTAGAATCACTCATGAAAATGTAAATAGGTTGGGTGCAGTGCGGGTAGATGATGAGGGTGGCCATTAAGTGAGTACTGTGGCTTGCAAGAATGATTAATCAAAGTGTGCTCTGGTGTACTTTCATGGTTGCGTTCAGCTACACCATTTCGGTATAGTCGTAATTCATCGCAGTTGGCACAGCCATCCTTTCTTCTTTAGTCCTCTCAGCACTCTACCCAAACAACGCAACGACTCTTTCAACTCTTCTGTATTCAATTCTATTGTACAACTACATTTCTATAGTTTAAATGTAGTTCGCAGCGTCGGCGTCTATGCATCAGCGTACAATTAATTTGGCAAGGGGAAGCAATGAAAATTCTCGAAAAGACTTATTACATCTTTCATTCCACTATTTACGACAAATAAAGTTATCTTGAAACAAAAATTAATTATATTCGCTTGGTAGTTCAAAACAACGAGGTACCTACCAACTGGCCAGAATTATGCTTGTGTGATATTATGAAGATATAATAAAATTTTAATTTTTAGAATATATTTTGGACCAATCTCGCAAGTATTGCTATGCCATTACATATAATTAGATAACTATAGTACATAGACTAGTACATGTAGTATGTACAGGTGCCGAGTGTGATGATAATATAAGCTGTGAGCCCTTCTGTCTTTCGGTGTGACTAGGAAGTCTCTCTATAGGTAAATATAAGGATAAGCAGATAATATCCATAGACGCAGAATGGCTTAAGTAAAGAGAATGTCAGCCTCCCACATCCCAGGCAGAGCATTCTCTCCGTTTGACTCTAGGCAACTTTCCATAATGTTTCTTTGGCAAGCCAAATGAAAGTCGATAATCGGAACGTAAATTTCGTGTAATAATGAGTACAGCACTCAGTCAGTGAAATACAGAGCAGGAGAAAGTTGCCGGTTGAAACGAGGTCAATTACTTCTTTTGTAGGAACTGGTGAAATGGATTTTCGACGAATCTTGCCCAATTATTTCATCATGTCTTTCTCCTTCTCAACAATGAACTCATCTTCACCTCAGTGCTTTCTCCAACGCAACTGCTACACATTCGGTAATAGGGAAAGCTGTTTGTTTGCTCCGTACCTAAATACGAGCATTGTGCAAGTTAAAATACGTACACAATGCACAGAACACTAACTACCACACAACAACAGAACTGTGAAATAATAGCCGTAACTATCTAGGAGGCTTTTCATGCTTTCTGATTTGATTTCGTATAAATTAACTGTCCAAAGGACTCAGATAGTCTCTAATAATGTAACTCAACTACGTTTTGTTTCCTCTCACAGTACAGTTCATTCCATTCACCATTAGCATTATTCTGTGTCTGCTGGAGAGAGAACACATGAGAATTGGCTGCTTTCCTTTGCTTTCCCTCCCTCAAAATTCGTGCGGTTCATCTTGACAAAGATAACATATTATCCTCCGCTCTCAAATCTCCATGTACTCCATTCCTTTGCTCTGTACCCCACGCTTGTGCGCTCTTTTCATTCCAGCAATCAGCATACCGGCAAATGGATTGTATGCAATAAATACTGCGGAATTCACTAACATAAATGCATAAAGGACTCCTTTCTCCACATTATACGCAAACATAAATAGCAAGAGGAACGAGATCAATGAAAAACTTAGTCAATCCTGTTCGAACAAAACCAAGTCAACATATACAGGTACCTACCTACCCATGCATTATGTATCTATGTATTTCGGATAAGTATTTCGGATAAGCATTTCGGATAAGTATTTGGATAATGTGATATATGTGCACTAACGACTCAAAATTCAGTGGCTACTATTGCCGTAGTTGATTATTCTGATTCAGTCGGTTGAAAGAGGGAAAGGGCAAACCTTGTCGGCGAACCTCAATGCGGGCAGGATGCTCCAAAGGATCCCATGGCTCCAAATCCATCCCCAACACTCACAACCAATTCAATCACACAGATTTTTAATGCCCCACAAAACTTTTGTTTTTATTCCATTAAACAGAAACCTGTAGGACTTTTGATTTGCTCCTAAAATAAATAATATCAAAACATAAGCACATGGAACGACGACCACACGAAATAATTATTTTTTCACGAAGCCGTATTCTCACAACACACTGGATTTTCTGATCGTGTTTGGATGTCTGTCGCAGACTGAGTAAATTAAGAAAACCAACGGAGCGAGCACAATGACTATGTACCTCAGTCAGAACTGCTAGATTGGTGGTATGGCCGAGTGCCGTGGAATTATTGATGCCCTAAGAGCCCTGCTATGCACAATACTGTGCACTTTAGCGGTGCTAGGCTCTCAATAACTCCAACTTTGATTGGTCAAAAATATCCGAGCTCAGGTGGGCACATTCTGCATTGGAACATCGTGACTAGAAGTGTCTCTAAGTAAATATATAACTTTTCTCTGGCGTGTATACAGTACCTCTATTTACTATATTCATTGTCAGCAGTGAACACTATTTCCTTAAGATTGCTACTTATGCTTATAACTACTTCAAATCCACAAATATCCAACTCCATGGAATGCTAGTACGACCGTGTACTATTCGTAACGATAACACTTTTCCAATAATCCGTCAGTTTCGTTTCTTGTCTCAGAACTTTCCCTACCTCGTCTTTCAGTCAACTTTTCTATCAGAGACCATCACGGAAGTGAACCAATGAAATCTGAGAGAAGAATAGAGAGCCCTAACACCTGGCTAATTAGAATTTCCCACCTAAATAATACATATAAACAAATTATACACATCCATTTACACACTACCGATTCCAATACTTTTTGCGGGTACACCACGCCAAATGTGTCTAGTAACGCTAACCTCGCTAATAATTATCTACCTACCTCAGTAATAAGTAGTTATGGTCCACAACTTATAAAACACAGTAATGTTGATGGTTTGCAAGCGATGACAAAAAACTGAAGTAAACCATAAATGGATTTCCTTGGAAGTGGAGTTACGTCTATTTTTGTCTGCACATGTCCCTTATGAAGAACAATGAGCGAGATGGAAATACATTACAACATTCATTTTCCGCATGTCGAGGCATTCACAAATAACATTATACAAAAAAGTATTGTATATTTAAGTAGGTACAGATTAGTACACATTTACACAATGCATCAATAGGAAAGCTTTCTATCCAGGATATCAGATTAGTAAATGACAAAAGGACATGACACAATAGAGAGTCATTATGTGAGAAGAAACATTGGTAAGCTATTGAAGAACGGATGGCAAATGGAGGGATCTCTAATCGACAACTTGTGTAACTTGTGTCTATCGGCTATAGAAGCAGTGTGGTAAGTAGTATACCTAAATAGTAATATCTATCTATCTGGATAGCAATAAATAGGAAAGGGATTAAAATGAGGAGGTATGTCACAGGGAGGAAATTAGAGTTGGTGTGAGCGTAGTGATGATGTCTGGCTGGATATGCAGCGGGAAGAAATGCGGTGGCTATAATGGAAGAATGAGAAGTGAAAGCCAAAGTGAGGTGGAAGGAAGAAAGTGGGAGAGAGCCGTTTGTTTGGCAATAGAGAGGACTTTGAAAGGGCAGAGCAGACCACCTCCATTGCCATCCGCATTCAAATGGGACATTAGGCCCAGGTACGTCCACTATTCACACTTTATTCGCCGATCCATTCCTTCAAAATGGTCAATATATTTATGGAGCCATCAAGAGACACAGGGTGCACGATGCTTGCTAAAGAGAGAGAATCTCTCTCACGATCACAACTTTAATGTAATGTAGCATAACATGAAAGTGCCCAAACTGACAGTCGTTTTCCTCTGTACATCTACCAACATCCAAATCAGTCTTCTACGATATATCTATCTATGTCTCTGCATCCAGAACACCCATGCCCCACTCTACCTACTATTCTGCACATATCCCGACTCCCACTCTGCACACACAGGACCCAAGGTCCAAAACCACTATGGGTTTTATTATTCCCACTCCCGACTATTTTTCCTTTTCGCCTTTAATCACTTTAAGATTTTCTATCTGCACACCCAGTCCCAAAATATTTCGTAGGAGTAGTTTTTTTAATTATTTTCGTTGGATAATATGAGTTTGTAGTACTAGGATGAAACGGGTTAAATAATTTTTGGGCCTAACCCAAACACGAAAGCCGGGCGCGACACCTTGGGTAGCATTCTTACTAGTAGGACTGGCGGGTGCTGCTAATGCATAGCGAGTACTATAAATGGACGCCACTGTGTGTTGTATAGTTGTAGGTAGGCATGGTGTTAGTTGTATTTCTGTACACGAGCGACGGTTTGTTATACGTGGCATGGTGAGGTGGGTCGTCGAAGCGTTAAGTTTAGCGATGTGTTTGGTGATAAGCTTTCTCTCTGTGGTCCATGTATCTGTTTATATGGCTGCTATTGCTCTGTCTGCTCAAGTAAAGCAGAGCATTCGTAATTCACATTCACGTCCTTTCCTTCCCGTCTAGATTGGATTGAAATAACCATAAAGTATGTGTAGTGATGCTGGAGAAAGAACTGAAGGACGAGTCGGGAGAAGCAGGAGCACTTTCACACCCAAAACAGTTAGATATATTTATGTGGAAATGTTGAACTCTCTTTTCTTTACTGCCACAGTGCTACACATACCAAAGTACAAAATACGCGTTTTAGGTAACAATCCATATATGCACTTTCCTAAGCCCAATATACCTTATGTATGTACTAATCGTTGGCATTTTTTGTTCTGGCCACCTATAAGTATCCCGAATGTGTGCATCCTTCCAAGATGTAAGTACACATCGTACCTACATTATGACTAAGTAAATATACCTATACACACAACACACGAGGACAACGTTAGTTAGCACTACTGACATGGGGGTGCACATGTTGTTTTCTCCCTGCACTATTTGCAAATGTGTGGAGTAGGCAGTCTTCTGTGTATACAGTCGTTATATAAAAGTCCTACTTATTGTTACAGATAACCTGCCCTAGTCTAAGTAAGGACTATACTGGTAAGACCATAAGACTAGTAGGTACTATATGTAGAAATGAGCCAAGGGAGACAGAAAGAAAGCTTTTTCCATCTTCACTAAAATAAGTTCCTATTGCATTCTCATCAAGCTACCACTTTGGCCAAAGAGCTGCTGATTCCGGTAGTTTGACAAGACGAGAAACGTGACAAGATCCTTCAGGCTTACCAAACCAACACACACATACTCTGTTACCCACGAACATAGAACTCAACGTTATGGCAAGTCGTGGGCCACAATAACATCCCACCACTATAAACTAAATATACGGATCCAAAATCGAAATGGAATATTCTTCCCTCCTACGAACTGTCCTTCTTCCCTATAGCCGTCTTAACGTCTTCTCTGTGGTGTCTTCCGTCTATAGGGCACTGCAGACAGCACTGTCATGTGGAATGGAGAAAAACGCTCTCCCTTGCCGACTGCCTACTGATAATATGTGCTTTCTCCGCAAGTACCAGCCCAAGCTCCATGTACTTTCCTTTCGCCAATGCTCTGCAATGAAATGCAATAGCTCCTCTATAAAATCTTCTATATTCCTCCCCAGCATAACCATCTCATTCTAAGTGAAACACTTTTTCAACGGATCCACGCTATTTCAAAGATGAGTGCAATGCAATGCCATCCAAGTGTATGTTTTGGTTTTACTGCTCGAGGACACTACACACAGAGTAGAAAGAATTGTACCTACATAATAATATCACTTTCAGTCTTGAGACGAGACTCCAGTGCCAACTACTGCCTCTATATTCCTATTGTACCTAGAACAGTTATCTTGCATAACAACTGAATAGCCTCTCTATATCTTTATCAGTGTAGAATCCACATAAATGCACACTAGCGCGTAATCAGTAAGTACCATCCAAAACAAAGTCATATTCTCAAATTATACAGTTTGTACGTGTGTATTACAATTGCAAACAAGACATTCAAGATAGGGGAATTGGCCAAACTGATTGTTCCTTTTGATTTTCCTAAAGAATAGATGCAAATATTGAATGTTTAATAATAATAATATTCTATTATTAAATATATAAAAAAGGTAGATAGAAAATAGATCACATAGCTGGTAATCCAGCATAAATTTACTATCTTTACGTAACATTGACAACTATGACATTTTTATAGTAAAAATCGTGTCTGGTTTAAAAATTTAAATTTCTCTGCAATTGAGTATAATTTTTATCGCCCAATAATGGATTCTAATTTAAAGTAGATGCCCATCATTAATTTTTTAATAGTTTGGTAGATAGCTGTGACAGGAAAACCTTTCAGCAAGTTGCAATTTGTCTTTGTTTTAGATTTTCAGCCTGTCTTTTCTTTAGCCTATGACTTATGTACGTACATAAAAAACATACCTAGTACACCTGGCTATTGTGAGACATAGTTGGTAGGGAAGAGATATTTCAGATTCCGAGATTCACCTAGCGAGGTATACTTAGATGTAGAAGTGAATTTACTTTCAAGGCGATGACCATATTGGGCAATATCAAAGCTCAATAAAAGTTTACTCCTTGCTTCTTTCTTTCACTTGAATACGTATTTATAGTGTCAAGTCATCTGGAATTGATTCAAGTCAACTGGGATGGAATGGCTACGGCTATCCAGATCGCGTAGCTTACCCATTTGCCATTTCCATTGCTTTCAAGAAAAAGCGTTCACGATGTACTACTCTGTGCTTTTGGCCGTCGTTTCCTTTGAAAAACTGGGCTTGGATGCTTTTGGCTTGAGCTGAGACAAGATAGGCTACCCTCACAATCCCCCCATTTATATTTATATTTTTGCTGCACTGCACAAGACTTTGGAACTACGGCCTGAGAATACTGACAACAGATCCATATACTACTATTTATGTTCCCAAAGCCGGTGCATACAAAACGACAGGATATATATGAAAAAAGTAAGTGAAATAGTACTGCACTAGTTCACTCAGAACAGCTAGTAGTTGAGATTGAGAAAATAGAGTTATGTAGACACCAGAGCGGAAAACAATACATAACCGAAATATAGGAAAAAGGAACAAGACTATGCAAGTTGCTGCGATTCCCACTTTATTTCCGCATATAAATTTATGGTATGGATAAAGGAGCAGGCACATTTATCTTCCTCATACACTTTTGCATCGCATAGTCTTTGTCCTTTCTCCTCAAGTTCCCAGTTTATGATTTTTGTATCAAAGAGTCACAAAAAAGAAGATTAAATCGGGGGGGAACGGATAGAGGGTGTTCAGCACTAACAGTTGCACTCTGGGCCCACCACAAGTTGCATTTTCCGTGCAGTTCAGTCCTACCTCAGTAGTAACGAATCTGTACATTTGCAGAAGGATTGTTTGTAGTGCCATTCTCATTAACCTCCAAATATAGATCGGCCGTGTCTAATGCTAACAAAGCAAAGTCTGTTCTCGGTTTATAGTAATAGTTCACCAGTACTTACAGTCAGATCACCAACAAAAGGAAACCCTAGCTAAGAACAGAGTGAAAGTTGAGACCGGAGAAGAAAGCCAGAGAATAAAAATCTCTACTTATAACATGTCTACTACTTATACTTCGCATGTTAACAACTGAAGCAGTAATCAAACCCCTATTTCGTTTAGTTATACAGATATACTTTCTTTTATACTTGTCTGTAGGTGCCCACTATTTTCTTGACTGCATTTTACTTGTTCATCGTAGCTTTTCTTTCATTGCTCTCAAATCGTCTCTTCCGGACAATGCTCGCAACTCGTAAAGTCGAAACTACATAGGGAACAATGGATCCAGCCACAGTCAGATATCAGCTCCGCTTTGCGCTCCCATAGATTGGATTTCATCTGATTGCATTTCGCTCTGCGCTCTTGTCTTCTCATTCTATATATTAACTTCATCCTAACCTCCCCCTTTGCAGTCTGTCAAAGTCTAACTTAGTCTACTTTTTCAATCCTCTTTCCACTCCAGGTTGGTCATTACTCTATTGTGCAATATTGTTAATACTTTAGTAATTATGTCATAACTTGAGTTTTATTGAGGCACTCAGGTAAACTGACAATAGTATTTGGCTTTGCTATTAACAATGACTCAGAAATGGGTCTATGGACTTGCACTCCTCATTGTTGTTGCTGCATTGTTTTGGTGTATATAGCGTTGGCATATCTTCTTCAGTTGGCAGATAGATATTAGTTCGTACTTAAATAATATGAGAACATTTTATGGTGGATGTTGTGTAAAGCCTGTCAAATGCATAGTTTTTCAGAAAAATATTGCCATTTTTTGTTTAAGAAATATTTCTGATGCAGTTATCTCTTGCTGGAATACTTGCTGGAATATTGAATAGTCAATGTCAATATTGACAGAAACATACTAAAAATCTCTTATGAATAGACACATGAGTGACAAATTGGAAAAATAATATTATCAAAAAATATCGTTCAACTTAACTTATTCGGGAAGATTAAATGGTAGCGTAGGGCTATAAAAATACAAAAAATGTGTCATGCTATTGGTGGAAACAAGGGTAGTGTACTAAGCGTAACATTTTTGAACAAAACTTTCAATGGAGAACATTATTTCAGATTACGCAACAGATTTTTGAGGTTAGAATAGGGTACCCAATTTAATAATTATAATAGTATAATATTAGTAATATTAATATCATTTGATGAAAGCAAAAGAAATGGCAGTAATTTTCATGAAATATTGGTAATCGGTTTTTATGTCGGTGTCTACATATTAGTATGCAAGTT
>JABASH010006774.1:0-10222 GCA_019776445.1 Tomocerus maximus
TATAGTGGAGAACTTGCCCCCTGACACTCTACACCTGCAGTTATTGAATTTCATCGTATTATCCAATCCCCCTGAACCTTAACTGGAAAAATCCATTTTTAATTAGGAGAAATAAGAACAGGCGTAATTAGATCAAAAGTGCAATTAATTACTTCGGTTAGTTAGGTCTTTGAGGATTATATGTGTTATCATGAGTCATGAGTGTCAGTCTGAGAAAGTAAAGTGCAGACCTTTCTCACAATTGAAATTGTAATGTATATAATGAATGAACTGAGTAATGTTGATAGATAGTAATTTGTTAATTTAAGTATGCTTGAAAACAAATTCTACAATACGTCTGCCTCAGAGAGGTTACGAATATTTTTACTAGGGAGGATGTCAATCGATTATCCACTTTCAGTGCTATTTTATTACTTGCCGTAGGTATCTTCGTTAGTATTGACATGTATTGATTGTAGCAGTCTAATTGTCTAATACCAAGTACCTACAAGAAACTCAACCTAAGTGCTATAGCCATCGAGCCGTGAAAGAAGCCATAATATAAAGGCAAAAATGTAAATGCTCATAATTATGTATACATGCATTGAATTGACTAGTTTCATTTTTATTCACTTGTCAAGAAAAACCCATAGAACATAAATAATAATATGGGCTGCACTGATACATATGCTCCATTATCGGTAGTTAACTAACTATAGACACAGTACATTTATTTTTTGCGTAGTACATGTAGGCCTGTAGCATCACTGTGTTAATTATAGAAAATACAAATAGAAATCCGTTTTATCCATGGATAAGACGCATCAAGTATAAGCTTAAACAGGCATTTTGGAATTGGATGAGTCTCATTATTATTGCATTTATGAAGTTAAGCAACTCAAAGCCATAAAATTACAGCATTTCTGAATGTCAGCATTTATTTGGTTATGACCGTTATGACTTGTTTTGACTTCAGTTGGGATTGAATATCGTAGGCTGTATATGATGCGATCAGAAAGATTTTATACATTGTTATGATATTGTAGTAAAGTACCTCCTTGATACTCATTGATTCTGTGTGTCTGTCTATAGACGTAAGGAGGGATTATTACACTATATGTTTAACCTTAATTAAAAGCCGTAGTAAAATCTAATTGAAGGAGTGGCACAAGAAATAGGAAAAATAAATCAATATCAAATATAATAATTTTGTGTAGAGTGTGCATTCTGTAGGTAGGGGAGAGAATTGTAAGTACTTATGAAAGGCTATACTGCTTGTTGTACGTATATTATGCACTATTTATCACTAAAATATATGTGTATGGGGAAAGATAGTAATGAGGTGTGTTTATTTATTTCATAGATGTTCCCGGATGGCTAAAAAGTCTTCGTTTGCACAAGTATGCTTTCCTGTTTGCTCACTTAACTTTCGAAGAAATGGTGAAGATGTCAGAAGAACATTTGGAGAAGCAGGGCATAACAAGAGGAGCGCGTCACAAGATTGTCTTATCGATTGCGAAATTGAGAGATAGGCCAAATCATCTGAAACAGATATTTGAAGAATTGACGGGTGACAAAGAAAGTGTGCGTACTTCTTTGACTGAAATTAAATGGATGTTGACCACCCCAATAAAACCGATGTATGGTTTGAACGAAAGTGAGCACGAAGGCTCTTCTGGCAATGGAAGCAGTACTAATGGCGATAGTAGTACCACTCCTGGCATTCAGGAAGTTGGGGCAATAGGCAGTAATCGTTTCAAAGACAATAATTCCATTGGAGACAAACGAGCTGATTGGAGCAAATGTCCTAAAGACGGTGAAGAAGATTTGCCTGAAATGATCATGCGAGTAATTGCGAAAGGTACAATGTGAAATTTAATTCCAACTTACAGCTGAAGAATTTATGGACGAGAGAAAGAATTACATAAATAATGTTATTTGATTTCAGCTTGTGAACAAAATCCAGATACCGAATGTGAGGGTCTCTTGGTGTCTGTACTGGATAAATGCTTAGCTCATGATGCATTCACCACGAAACAAAAGCGCATTTTGTCTCTTTGGAGGCAACAGCAGGCTCCTTCTGCTCGTAGAAATTCCAGCGGTCATCACAACCATTTTTCGACTCATCGGTTTGATCATAATAAATACATGAAATATTTTAGAACTAAAATCTGTATTTGAGAATAATAATATTCTGGAAGGTGGATTATAAATGTAGATAAAAACTCAAAATATATTTTGTTAATTATAGAAATACTGGAAGTCCCAGTGGAGGCCATGTCAGTTCTAAGCATAGACATTTTAATCCCCGTGTCCTGAATTTTTCGAGCCAACTTAGTAACACTTCAATGAGCTCGACTAATCATCCTCAGCAAGCTTGGACTTCTACAGCCATGTTCATGGCCAAAAGGCCCAGTCTTCAGGATTCTAATTTGGAGGTTTTAATCTAATCCAATTATATGTTACATCCAACACGTTTCGTGTAAACATCCTTAAAAGTGTATTTTTTCTCTCTTGCAGTCGGCGAGGTCTCATCTGTCAGTGCAAAGAACAAAATCAGCACCGCTCCCATGTTTCTTCTCATCTTTGACTTCACCTTTGAATTTTGAAGCAATGGGTTCGCAAAACTCGTCCACCATGTTGGGAGGCATTGATTTCAGTGCTATGACGTCTGGGCTTGGAAGCACCGGTAGCGGTGGTGGCACCGGGAACAACAGCAATCAAAGTGGATCTTCTCCGATGAACATAACATCACAGTTGGAGTCACTATGTTTGAGCATGACTGAAGCAGCTTTAGGGCCTGCTTTTAATAACTATTAAAGTTATTTCAGTTGTCTGTGAGAATTTTCTTGCATTCGGATGACTGAGATTGTATTCTTTTTGCAACTAAAAATAGGGATATTGTAAACATTTTGTTTAAAAACAAAATCGTTAACGGGAAAATGAGATAATTTTAACGTATCGTAGAAACTTATTGGTTACTGTACAATTTTAAAGGAATGGTCGGTAACGTTCCACAAGATTTTAGTGTGCAACAGAAATCAAAAGGTTAAATATAAATGATAGTTAAAATCTTCACATAGAAGGCAGGGTTTGAAAATTAGCATGCACTTTGAATGCTGTGTTCTGTGTACATATTCGGCAACAGATATCGGATTTCAATAGGAAATTGATGTGTAAGTGTTGTATTTTTGAATGATAATAAGACGAATGTAAAGGAACCCTTAAGTGTGGTGTAGAAAGGTGTGGGTATTTTAATTTTGCCATTGTAAGTGAATAAGAACGGTCAAGAAATTCTGTCTGCCATTAATTACATTTAAATGAAAGTAACAGCTAAGAAGTTTGAATTAAACTGTAGAGATTAGACATATTATTAGCCTGTCAAACTTTTACCCATGAATAGTTTGTTTCAAAAAAGTGTCTCCTTACTACAGTACAATGGATTAGATTAATTTGAATTGAGAAAAAGTGTAGCTCTTTACCTCATCCTACCAGAAGTCTGCTTAAATACAAAGATTAGTTTGAGAATTTCGTAGCCTAAAATAAAACTGTATATATTGTTCAAATACAGTTAGTGCAGGACATACATAATACATATAAGTAGTACGTAAATGGTGGCAAATGTAGATCATTTCATACCTTTTTCTTCGTTTGTTTAAAATTACCTTTTGTCTACTTTTCTAATCAAAGATTCTATTATAGTTATGTGCTACAAAATAGAACTGTTAGACTGTAATGTGCAAACTGCAAAGTACTATATTATTAAATATAATTACATATTAGTATGTATATAGACAGGCATTGCAATTTTTGCGAAATAGTAATGCGATAGTTATTTAGCCCACCGTATTTTAGTTTGCCATTATTGCTTATGTGTTTGTTTTTGCTGTTAGTACTGTGCAACAGTTTAATGTTGTGCGCTTTACATGATAGTGAATCATATTCACCTATTTATTTGCTTCCGATGTGCTGTGAATCTTTCTCTTCTACTATATAAATATTTAAATGTTTATATACATTTTTTGTTATCTTTTTGTTGCAAAGTTGGTTAAAATTGTTTTGCCAGCAGTGAACATTTTCTTAACTTTATTACCATTCTTTGGTGTTTTCTATCTTTCGTTTGACCAATGCAATTTTATGATAATGTTCTTGTAGCACTAATCAAAATAATCATGGAAGTTAACGTAATGTATAAGTAGAGTAGTGTAGGTTAGCAAGCATTGTTTGTGTTATCAAAAACGGCGTTCTCGAAAGCGGAATCGAAAGTTTACATGAAAGCCTTGAAGGCATAACATGTATAATCGTAAACTCCAGGCAGAGAATTTAGAAACGTAGAACGTAATCAAAAATTTTAGAACCTATTGAACGCGCAAAATTCTGTAAAGTCTGTGACTATGGTTTGTGCTGTATGCAAACGGTATTATATATTAACGACTTGTTAAATTCTCTGATTTGTCTAATTACTATTAACTTTAACTATTATTGTTCGTCTACCAACAAAATGGGAAGTTCGTTCGTAGCATTGTCATTTTGTTATTACGTAACTCATTGACTGATGGAGGAAATGATATCCATGTAACACCAAGGACTGTATTTTCAGATTTTCATTAGTTAAGCATTTATTATAGTTATTCGATAATATATCGATTTAATATACTTGATCCTTGATTTTTCGCTACGATATTTATATACCTAGGTATTTGATGTACAGGTATCTAGAAGTAAGGATTGTACATGTTTGGTATATTAAGTTAAAGCACAGATTTAACCCGGTGCGGTTTTGACTTTCGATTTTTGTTAATTTATTAGACGTGCTACCATATAATGGGCTTGAGGGCCTTAACCGTCATAAAACCCGTCTTAAAGGTCTATATTCTAGGGTAGTGTCAGTACTATAGTTAGTTACAAGCATTTTAATATTTAATCGCAGGCAAATTCTTTGATTATCTACTTTTAGGTGTAATTAGAATTGATTTTACTTATAGGCATAGGTGTTATAAACGACCTTGCAATTAAGACGTGGTGACAGTATTGTCAGAAAAGTTAAAAAATATACATTTTAAGACTGAAAAGTTACTCTTTTCTGTAAAAATTTAATTTTCAGGATGTGTGGGAAACTCCTAAACTCTAGCTTTAACTCATAAAATTATATTTGTACATCCTAATTGGAAACAATTTACTTAAAACCTGTAATTTGTAAAATCTGAGTTTGCTTACTTACGATATACCAGTATAAAACTGGGGAGGTCGTTGTCCCATATTATAGTTAGTTTTATTAACAATTCATAGATTATATCTAATTTGAAAGAATATTAACACTTCATTAATATCTAAACTAATCGAAAACTGGTTATGTACATACAAAATTGCCTATACGCTTCTTTTTGCTTTGCTTAATAATTAGGAGTATTCATTTACTGGTATATAAAAAGCCATCACACAGCGTCGTTTTTTACGATACATGTACTGATTACTATACGTACTAAATAGTATGATAGTTAAGAGTTAGGTTATGAATGTAGAATTGTGAGTGGTTTGATTAGAGTATTTACAGGAATGACAAAGAGGGGATAGCTCTTCTAGTAGCTCGGTTAGGTATAAGGAAAGGAAAGTAATTATTAGACAAATAGCCCGATTTTTGACAGCAAAATATCTATTTGGAATAATAATATGAGGTTATGCTATGGTTCCAATTAGTTTTGCGAAGCAGCACAACGCAACGGAATCCTGAGAAGATGGTTATGGTTATACGTCAAGAAAACTACCTGGTGGTAATTAATCAGACTGAATCGTAGAACAAGATGTCAAAAAAGTATGGTCATTATTTTGTCTGTTGTGACATCATGACAAATACAATTTAGTTTAGAGATTACTTGCAACAATGTACGACTGTTTAACATGTTAGGTTAGGTATAGGCATCTTTTTGAGATAACTACTACTAAGCAGTTATATATTTAATTAGGTAACTATTTTTAATGACTATAGAAACTAATGATCTTTAGTGGTAACACATTTCACAGATACCATCAACTTTGATTTCATTCGTTAAGCGAATAGTAAAATATTACTATTGTGTATATGTGTGGGTGGATTGTGTGGTTTACTCTTACACAGTTGTTTGAAACGTGTACTAAAAATGTCACTTTTACAGATACAATCAATTGTTCTATTCAAATGACGATACCAATGTAACAGTAGTAATAATATTGATACGTTTACGTAACTAATAATAGTTAGTAAAGTTTAAATGAGTCTGACTGATCTGCGATGAATGTTTGCTATTAAAACAATATCCGGTCGACATACAAAAGTTCATTTAAGTAATTATCCTCTAGATTCTGCTTTGTGCCGGTTCTTGCTGTTTAATACTGGGTAATAATTGAAAGTATTTGTTCGATTTCTTGTTACAATTAAAAATATTTGAGGAATTGGAAGACTATCAACAAGTTCTAGTCTAGAGCCCGGCTACGATTAGCGATTGAGTTAAGAAAATTGCAATGCAAGCATTGCATAATAGACAAACATTAGCATAGAGCTAAACAAATAAGTTACAAAAATTCAGGTATTTATGATAAACATAATAATATTCAACATTTACTAATAAGTGGTACAATGATCGGAATTGTACAATCAGATTTTACGTTTAATGCAGGACATATATTCATTGATCTATTTATTATCTGGAATGATGAAATGTTGATACCATGTATAACTGATGATAATAATTGACTGACCTAAGAGGATTAAATTGGGCTTTCTGACGAGAGAATGTTTAGGCAGGACCATAAAATAACTATAATAACCTAACACACCTCGATTGTTTACGTTGTAGAGGTACCGATACGGATTCTGCCGATAGTTAGCCGTAGCTAAATTATATATTTAAACTTTGTAGCTAAATACCCCATTTAGTAAATGATTTGTGGCCATATTATTTTCTAAATTAAGTAACTTTCGCAATAGCATATCCAGAAATATAATAGACATCACGAATTCATAGTTTACTTATAGCGCAGAAAAACTTATCAATCCCGGTCGGTTGATTTATTCGCTTACTTGTGCCGTTTTACATTTCTACATAGATTGTCTTGAAATTACTGTAATAGTCATTTACAACAAAACTTGATAGTTAAACTACGCTTTACTATTTAATTCTCGTTTTATATGCAACAATTTATAAGGATGTTATTTAACTCAATGTTTTTTTGCATTTACTTGTTTTCTGTCGTCTTAAAATATGAGGAAGCAATTGAAGCAAACAGTTGTGGATCTTTAATGTTAGAAATTAGGAAGAAAGGCGTATTGAATGCGTTTTGAATGATATGTGAATGAATTTACTAGTGAAGTGGTTTTGAGTCTTCATGCAATGAGTGGCAATAACATTGTGTTGGTTATAGGATTATATAAAATATATATAAAAGTAAAAAAAGATTATAGTATTACTAGCATTTACCTAAGTCTCCCTATAGTATGGGGAGTCTTAGTTTCCCTTAACTAAACATCTGTTTCTGTATGTTCTGCTACCATCTTACAAAATGATGGCATCATCTATTTCTATTTGGTAGAATATTCTACCAAAGTATATCGGATTGAAAAAGAAAAGATGAGATAATACGGAACGAAAATGAACTTCATGCGTATAAAATTCGTATTGTAGCATTAAGTAAATGCTGTGCAATGGCTAATGCAATCTGTAATACCATGCATGGAATTTACGAATTGTTGAACTGACATTATCAGATCTCGTCGAAAATAACGAAAATTCATGTTAGACATGAAATGGTAATGACAGCAGTGTATCTCTGTATTACATTTGTATAGTAATGTGTTTGTTGTACTATCTTCGGATAACAGAATAGAAAAGTAGTGTAAAAGTTTAGAAGATTTCGAAAGCATGAACTGAATTTACATCTTGAGCATGGCGAAGGTTCTGATAAACAAAATGGTCTTGAAAAACATGAAATTATTCGTTTATGATCGTGAATTGAAATTTGTTGAATTCGGATGTGTTTTGTCCATTAATCAACATGTAAATCACAGTTTGTGTCGTATTTCATGTATTGTAGGTACATTTGTATTGTTGTTATATGTTTAGGCGAAAAAGTGCAAGAAAATCATGTTTCCGGATATTTTTAGCAACGGAATTTGCATGGGAAAACTGTTTCGACAGTTTAATTGGGTGTTAATGAAATTGTCATTGAAAATCGTGGGATAGTTTTCGATATAAAGAGACTAATTATTATTCCAATTGAAGTGGTAATATGTAATGCATCAAAAACGTAGAGACAATGATATTTTTAATCGTGCCACATCACAAATTCTATAAGTAAATAGCATAACAGTATGACGTATACTATGCTCAAGGGAAATAAACCAAGATTGTATTTTAAAATACCTAATTTTATGTCCATGATTCCATTTTACGTATTATTTCAACCGTTCGAGGAGTAATAACTTAAAAAAGCTCTCTCCAAGCACGCATTCAGCGTTTGCAAAGACATCAAATAAATTATCTAAACTAAAAGTGTCTATAAATCTAATCTATTAACTGTTTTAATTTTTGAAAAATTGGTTGAAAGAAATTGCACTTTTTAGCACTCGTATCCAAAATGAATGTAGTAAAACAAGTACCAATTAAATTACAATGATAGTAAGTAGTAGTAGTGTGATGTAGAAGTGTTGTAGTGTAGTATTTTTAAGTTATTAATTTATTGCGAATAAGCAACAAGTTCTGCACTGATTTCTGTCATGGTGTACGTGAAGTGTATAGTAAATATGTGTTCGTTCGTAATATGGTATAAATCCCGTATTTCGTATCCTACTGTTGTGTCATCATGTCATGTCACCGTATGTAAACAATAAACGTTAATAATATTGTAAAACGTTTAATTTCTATGCAATAAATACCTCATTCGTTTAACTTAATTACATTTGCTCGTTTCTTTAGTCATCATTTATGCGAATAACTACCTAAATGTTGATAATATGCCAAATATAAGCACAATAGTATACCTTATATCCAATATACTTGTATTATCGCATCTTTAATTCTGTAGGCTCAATCAAAACTATTGTTATATATAACAGTTGAATCAGTCAAGCTAAGAAAATCTATCTGTCATGGTCATATCATTAAAATGGAAGTGTCTCGTTTAAAATATTTGATAGAGCAACTACAGGATGGATGTCGAACTGGAAATGAGAATTTAAATAATTTCTTGTCATTATCCAGATAGAAAGCATAGAAAGTTGAGAAAGCAAATGTGAAATGAGACAGGGAAAGATATGCCTTGTATAAAATATAATTATACTGTGTATAGCATTCCTTCCTACTTATGTGTAGTGCAGCTGAAGGTATTCGAATGGAGGAAAGTAATTTAGTCGAGGAAACGAGTGGCGAATTGCTTTCAATTACGTATCTATTAAACTGATGAATAGTTTCTCTAGAGCTTACCACATCGCCCACCACATCTTGAATTGTATATAGTATATCTTGTCGTAAATTGTATCTTTAGATAAATGTCTACCTTAGATATATGCGAGATGTAGCATCCGTCCTTGGTTTGGTAGAATAAATGAAAACAAAAAGAAAAGTGAAACGATCTCGCTGTAAAAGTAAAGAAGCTAGAAAATGGGAAATTCTATCTAAGTAAGTTTTTCTTTCCCCTGCTTCCTCATTACTCCAGACTTTTTAATTTCAGGGCTGGAAACAAAGCTGGAGTCTAAACGAAAGAGGAAAATTAACGGAAGGAGCTGAAAGGAAAGAAATGAATGAGATTTTTTGCACACAGAAAGTTTCTGGTCGGATAGGGAAATGTTTCCTATCTTACCTATTATGTATCCTAATAGGACGATACATTTATAAGTATTCTGGTGCATCTCCAAATGAATTTGCTTTCCTTTCTTACAGCTTCTTTTTCAATCTTTTCGAGGCGAGCGAAATGAAACTCGTCATCAGAATTTAAGTTGTTACTGGGGAGGGAAAGAATAGCAATGACATGCACAGTCTGACGATGACTGAGATTCAACTAAATCTTGATGGAGATGGATGATGATGACAATGAGACTAGTGATTTCGATGGATGGCAACATCATGATTATTTTCATCTCATTTCCTCTTTCACTATTCACATCTCGCTTAATGTTTACAGTCTTCTAGAAAGGAATTCCACTCATTTCCTATTGGCTTGCGATAAAGATAGAAATACCTACAAATGTAAATAAATGAATCCTATTCACTAT
>JABASH010006775.1:0-10220 GCA_019776445.1 Tomocerus maximus
AGGTTGGAAGTTTTCTAAATAATTCCAACCTTTTCATTTCATTTTTAAATTAAAACATTATTCTAGAGTGCGTTCAAGTCTGAACACTCTCTGACAATTCTACAAGGATTGCCAAGATTTTGCAAGAATGTGAAGTGCGTGACTTGAGTCAAAGTGGCACTTCCAGGGATGTTAGCAGTACACTCCACATGTCCGCTTGTTAACCAAATCATTAATAAACCTATAGACACAAAAAAATATGCATTATTCCACGCTTTCTTCATGAATTTTAATATTCGTTCTCAATATTCACACTCAAGTTTAATTAAATTGATTTTTTACCGAAATTAAAGGAAAGATTTGTGAATCGACGAAACGTAGTATTACACTGCATGATTATAATGTTATTACGATAACGTACAATTATGTTTACAGTAAAAAGCTTAAAAAGGTTCGTGAGAATTGTATGCACAAAGAATTCTGATGATCAGGAAAGAATTTGTGAATTTGAGACTGTCCAGCGTCCAGTGAGCACACAAGAGGTTCTCATGCAAAGTCAATGCTAAGCCTTCATATTTATACCCACCATCGCCAGCCATGCAAACAAGTTGTCCAGGATTCGGGTAAAGGAAGCGAGTCAGACAGTCTTCCCCGTGTTGATTACCAGTAAATATATGCATTGATACATATACTTACACGTATCACATGCAAACCACCTTGCTACTGATGCATAAGCATGTAGCAGAAATAATTGAAGGACATAAACAATTTAATCCTCCAAAAATTGTCTCCTAGTCGGAATGTCAGAAAATATTCTGCAAAAAATAACTCACAAATTCTATGTACATAAAAGGCAGGATGGGTCTTTGACTAAATATATTACCAAAGGAAGGATATGCATACAAATAAAATGCATTTTCAGTCTTTTGTACGCGCATAATACTACAAGGGTTATGCTAGCACCAGTAATTTTGAATTGTTTCTTCTTTATGATTGCATAAATCAATTGCAAAAGTATTTTCATAAGAGCATCTACCTTTCTATTAAGATTAACTGTTGCAATAATTGAGTCATCCAAATCAACCTCAATTATGTAATTATGGTGAATAGTATTTGTTGGGTTTTAAAAGTCAAAGAAAAAAGCACGTTTGTTGGACATGGCGAATATTTAAGGACATATGCAAATTGCAAACCCTGCTACACTGTATCTTGTATCCCTACTCCCTACCCGGTTTCATTGGCTTTAGTTGTGGGCATCGTATTACTGAATAAATACCACGAATAGGCAAATTTTTAACAAGCTTAAGCTAACGGGCTTATTTATGGTTTACCTCGTCTTGTCTGTACACAAGACATTAATGCAACACAATCGTGTTTTTCTCCTGGGAGTATACCTAAACTTATTGTAGTGATCATATTTATGAGTTTTGAGTTGCATAAATTACAGTTTCGATGATAAATTAGTATATATTAAAGACAGTACTGTTCAATACGAATCTGAATCTAAATTTTTTTTGAAGATATTGTATGTATTTTGGTAGGACATGACTGAATGCAATGCGTATTCGCAAGCGCATATTTGCATTGCGCATATTACGAAATTAACTAAATGCTTACTGGGCTGGATACCTTTCCGAGTTACAATGAAATAGATACATACTTGCATAGTTACCTGTAATTTAATAGTCGTCAATTAATGCACTTGATGCATCAGACCAATGGTGGCCAAAGACATGACACGAGTCATTATTGCAAATCGAAATGCTGTGGACCGAAGCGCATTATCAGTGGCATTTAGTATTAACTTTTCAGCTGGAATTTGTGTGCAACTTATAATTCTTAGTGACATCTTACACTGGTCATATGCCTATAAGTTATACTGGGTATTGGGTACTGGCTAGTTTCTGATTTGATTAGTACTTCCTACGTTGCGTTACTCATCCTTTATCTTTATGAGATTACATTACTGGGTCTTCTTCCTATGACTCTAAAATCACTGGTAAATATATGTTAAAAATTATCTTGCTTAAGGTCTAACTTACGAGGCAAGTTGAGAAGTAAGACCAATAATTCCACCTACAGGACAGTTTTTCACCGATTGCTATCAAACTTTCCTCAAAAATCGATACTATCGATCAAATCTAAAGAATAAAAGAAATGCGATATATTAGGCCCAAAAGTAATTGTTTTGTGTCATAATTTTGTTGTCGAAAACTTCAAAGTTGTTGGAATACTCTCGCAGTACAGATACAAACCCCTCCTTTAATCATGCATGTGTGGTTAGGTACTTTTTGCAAATTATAATCACATCAAAACTCCAAATCAGCCATAGCTTAGTATAATATGTCGTTATAGTTGATATGTATCCTATGTATTAGCCTCTTGGGTACTTTTTCCTCACGAAGTTAGTTGTCAAATTGTCCTTACTGAAATTGGCTTACGGAGTTGTCGTTGACACAAATCCCTCTAAAAAGGATAGAAAGGATACGATAACAGGAGTCAACCTTTGGATACAAGGTTAACCATTGAAACCTTGTGAAATTTTCGGATACATACTGAATTGTCAAAACAATTCAAAATTTCTAAATAGAACTGACTTGAATAGGACCATGGAAAATATATTTTAACCAAACTATCCATTCCATTGTTTCATTTGTGGCATGTACTATAATTACTGATAATATATAGAGCTAAAATTTCATTCATTGGGTACCGAATCTTATGTATTGCTGGCATTCAATAAGAAACAGTTGAGTCTCCATTGGTGTCAAAATTCGAAAGGATGGCATCTTATCGAAAATTATGATTCAAGCAGTACTTTTTGAACTACAATTATAAAACGTCTGGAAATGCGAAAAAAGGTTTTTAAGCCTCGAGTTAGTCTTTTGATACAAGATGAACATCAATGCAGCATTCAGGATTTTTAGGTGATTACTGTTTACCTTTCTTGCATGTATCACTTAAGCTTACAGCTCTTAAGCTTTAAAGCTCCAGGCTCTTAATGCTATGTGTTTATGGTAATTACCAGCACATTAGATGCTTCATACTAAAAGGAAAGTTTCGTTGCTTCTTTTTGTAAAGGTAATTACGTACAAAATACCAAGAGGAAAAAATGAATTTCCAGGATGAATGTCAAATCATTCTTATTTCATTTTTACTTGCACTTAAGACTGATCATTCTTAACCCTAAGAAAGAAAACTACTCTACCTCAAGACATCAAGTCAAACAAACATTAGCATAATTGTCTATAAACGCAGAAAGTTCTAAACAATAAGCTAAAGTGCATTAGCTTAAGTAAAACTGCTTATTCTCCTCAAGTAGCAAAAATGCTTTCATACGTTCATATTCATAAGCACCTAGATGGTACTTATCCAATGTAATAAAGTTCTATCAATGCTAAATCAAGCTCCACATAATGACAGTAACATTGTTTCATTTCAATAATAGCATGAATAGTATGAGTATAGTTACTGTAATTGGATACACCTGCGAAATGTAAAAATAGCTGGAGTTCATTGAATGGATTCTGCATTGGAAATCGTGCACTACTGGCTCAGTACTAAATGATACAGTAAATAAAATTACGCAAATGCAATTACTTATAGATATCTGTAACATAAATACCTACTTACAATCAATTGACGTTGTTATACTCTCCAGACGATGTTACTGCCACTTTAATATCAGAGACGCTAGTACTAAATAGTACAGTGTGCTATATTAGGGGATTTCTTGGGTACAAATAGGATTGCCAAATCCAACGTGACATCTGCAAGCACGTGGTTAAAAGCCCATAATTAGCTGCAGCCTCATGACTTACGAAAGAAAAGGAAAGTTCATCGAATCCAATAAAATACTTTCTAGACACAATTCTGAGCCCACGATTTATATATCAACTACTAGATACCTATTACTTTCATTCTTATTACAATCTTATTAAATCTGTACGATTGGTAGGCCTGTAGATAATGGAAAAATGGTCGGCAGTCTTTAGATTACAGATAGTATTACTAGGTCTTAAGTAACTGTTCACAGCAGCAGCACCTACAAACATAATATTTGCTCAAATTCGAATTAAATGAGAAGAGATCTTATTTAGAACACGTTTGTTAAGTATTGGGTATCAAGTAACAAACCTACATTGCGATACGGTTTGTGCATTTAACTATTTCCGATGCAGGTAGATACTCTGATGTATCTAAACTGGGCTACATTGTACATAGGTACCTGGTTATTGCATGTAGATACCTAAAGCGGCTGAAATCCTTTTAACCTCTTGTTCTTGCTGTGTACTTTACTTTTACAGAGAAATAGAGAGCATAAGGTTAGTAATTGTATTGGTTTACAATAATAACAATAATATGATGCTCTAAGTAGTACCTTATGCATTTTACAGCCTGGCAGTGGGATAGTCATATTATGAGATGATGATGGACAACGGATGTACTATAGTGTCATTATTCCTTGGTAATTACATACTGAAAATTGCAGTCGCTACTTAAATTCATTGCACATAGTATGTAAGTACTAAACATGTAACATACCGCTGATAAAAGCGAAAGTTAAATAGGTAATGGCATGAAAATTAAGATAGAGTTGCTACAAACAGAGCAGTGCATCCTAGATAGTGAAAATGCATTTTTTGCTTCCTTGAAAATCTTCGTTAAGTAATTTTTTATTAGTTCACCTTAGGTAACTACAGCTAAGCAAGTGTGGATATGGTATACAGACATAACTACATTGCTAACTATAACTAGAGCATAGCGCTAGATTAGATATACTACAGTAGTGTAGAAAGAGAGTAGTGTAGTAGAAAATATAAAATTTCAACAAATATTGGTATAGTATGTGTATGTTGTATATGCGTCATGAGTGTAGTAAAATATGAAAAGAATTTGCAGAATATATTACATTATAACAGCTCCTCAAGTTAATTTCAAAGGACACGTCTTGATAGAAATATATAATCCATCTGTATTAGTAAGATCACACCAATATATCTATTAGTAAGAAACACACTTAAACCCATAGAAGAAGTACTAATACAATCCATAGGACTCTGTGCTTAAACATATTAATTAATGCCTTCAAATGTATAATCAAACTTAAATAAATCCTTTGTTGCAGTTGTATTAAGTATAATTCAAGTTATAGTACTTTACTGTATGACATTAGCTAAGGTTGGGAATATCAATATTATTGGTATCAACATTTTATCAAGGTGTACAATGTAGAAACTGCGATCTACCGTGATTACTAGTACATAATTGAATCTAGGAATTAATAAAATATGAAGTGCCTCTAATACATGTAAATTCTGGGGACTTAACTTTCCCAGTTTTATGATGTTATTGACAGAAAATGTGTGCCTATTTCTTATGTCGGTTGTATAGTATTTTATTATAGCTGATGGTGGATATAGCACACTACTATACCATCGAAGCAGAAGGGTACATTAAATATTTTCAGGATACACAAAGCAAAGCTTCAACTTTCCTTTTCAGAAAATACTGTCCAAAGGTTACTTGTGATATTCTTATTAGTACATAAATGCTAACTTTGCCTATCTCTATGCTAATATGAAATGGTTGTAACTTGTAAATAAGAGTACTGCAAAGAAAAGAGGATGTTTATTTTCTTTGCTATTTGCTTGTGATGATTGTTTTTCATCTGCTCCATATACAAATAATCATAATGGTTATTCATCGGTCTATTCAACTTTCGCTTTAGAAATATATTCTATAAATAAATTGTCCTTGGACTATTATTTGCCGGGTGTCAATACAAATATTATTTTGGGTTCAGTACCAGAAGGCCATTGCAAGCAAACAGTTTCGAATAGAGGTTCTTCTTGAAATGGAAGTAACATGGTACTATAGAAAGGCACATGTATATTAGAATGGAAATTACAACTGAACTGAAGGAAATTGAATTTCACGTGTACTTAACACAAATACACATATAACTGATATAACAACAGGAAAGATATCTGATGCTATTAGCACTACAATTTCCATGTCCTAGAATGCGAATTGAATATTACCATGAGATGAATATTTTAGAGATTCCTCCAGTAGCTCAGTACAAGTTGCAAAACTCCTTATTTTATGTGACAGCCTAACAGGTACAAAGCTATTTCAGTTTAAGCAAATTGGAATCCTGCAAAGTTGGTAGTTGTTAGTATACAGTAAAACGGAGAAGAGGAAAATAAAAGTATTCAAATACGTAAGACATGATTTATATTAAGGACCTTCGTGCACTCGTGCACAATTTGCTATCTTTAGTGCCTATAATATTCATAATGTCATTTATAGTCATGGAAAACTGTTAGAAAAGTACATCTGAGTATTTATACCTCTTGGGAAGGAACAGCATTCATTTGCTGATCAAATTGACAGTAAATAATATGAATTGAATTCCATGTAATTTGTAACACCATGACTTGATGACCTTAGACCTAGTTTATTTGGATACACTGACTGTGTACGTTTACATAGCATTTATTTTTTGGTAGTTTGTCGCCTGTGGGAGGCTATAGGACACTTGGATAGATTCGCTAACATTTCCTTTCGGCCTATTCACCACGCGGAGCTCACACAGTGGGTGCACACTAAGGGTAGCACTCCCAACGAACTTATTTAATAGCACTTTAAGAGTCAGGAAAAGGAAGTAGAGTACGATAGGTAAATCGCAAATACAGAAAACTAGCCAGAAGCTAGTTTCGTCGATGGAGAGATGATGGGTAAGATAAGACAGTCGTTAAGGAGTCTTAAATATTGATGTTACATAACCCAAGTGGACATCTATATATAACAATAAGCATTAAGCTACAAGAATGAGACATCATATAAAATTATTATAGACACAATTACACAATATGATGACAAGCTTCTGTGCTTTGCCTTTCTGCCTATATGCATGTGTTTGTGCAATTCTGTCGTATGCACTGCTCACAGTGAGTTCTGTCTATCTAAGTCGGTATTAAAGTAAATGAGCAAATGTAACTAAGTGCAGTAAGTGGCAAATCTAGGGATATAATAGTGAATAGCATCCTGTAAATTAAAGTTAAGCACATGCACAATGCATACTAGTGTAGATAGTAGTTTTCTGTTGTATATTAAACTTTGCATACACATAGCATTAGACATTGCTTTCCATATAGGTAGATAATGTGGACATCAACTATACAGATACTTATACACAACAACATAACATGCTATATACAAAGTAGTCACACAAACAGACTACATAGATATATCTACACGAAGTGTTAGTTAGAGAGCTATATGCATATAGGATAATACAGTCAAGTCTGTGCAGGAGGAGTTCAGAAGGCAGAGAGCTGTGCACAGCGCACAGTGAATTGTTGTGCAGTGCAGTGCAGTGTGCAGTGTAGTGCGGTAGTCAGTTCAGTTCAGTACAGCTAAAGTACTTTACACTACACACAATCCACTGAACAGAAAACAAAACGTGCAGTTTCTTAAATCGTAAACATTACTAAATTATTAGGTAGCTTTAGCTAAGTAATCTTCTATATCGGGAATCGGGTAAAAGGTTTTAATTTTTTTTACTTTTCTATGCCCAATGTAAAGTTAACTCAACTGAATTCAAGAACCAACAAAATAGTCTTCAAAGTCTTCATGCACAATTTACTTACACAAATCGTATTTTTAATGTAATCTTGCATCCACAATCACTGAATTGCCATCCATGGTTATGTAAGTTTTTTTCTATTGATTTTTAACTTGTAGTACATGCATTCAGTATATTGGAAATCCTTTGCAAATTGCATAGGTTTGTAAATAACGTTAAGTATAATTTTTTCCATGTTTTAGGAGGAGCTTTCTATAGCTCGTTGAATCTCACTTGTGGTCGTGTGTGATAATTACATAGATTTAACTACCAGTAAGAGCAAAACATCTCTGATATGTGAGCCAAACTAATTTCCTGCCTCCTAATTACTCAGCCTAAGACTATTTCGAATCAATACAGAGGTACACCAGCTGATCAATACCAGTTCCAGTATCAAGTTGCTTATAAGACTACAGCAGCCACATATGATTTAGCAGAGTCATTACTGGATACTATATACTAATGAGAAATGTATGTAAACGGTTTTTTATACTTTTAAATTTAATTCTCTGAAAAGAACCACAGACTATTCTTAAGTATGAATTTCCTAGACCGCATTAAATTGAAGATGAAAATTTGAAAATTATCCAAATCCAGAACTCAATTATTTTCTATGTGTTTTTGACTTACTTAAGCCGTTAATAAATCCTTCTTGTGTGTGTATTCATACGTAATGCTCGTAATTAATTAATTTGAACCTTTTTGTTTTTAGAGTGCACTTACCACCAGTTCCGGTAGTCCAGCACAAGGAAACTAACTCGGCACATCTTTCCTTAATTTTTATTTATTGGGAAATTGCCACTATTTAAGCACCTACTTGAGGTTTGGGATCTGTCAATGTCGATTCCTCAGAACTCTGGCAAACAAATGATACACGCTAATGTGTTTCTTAATCCTACAACTCAATGTTAGCCAAAAGAAATTATTTTGCGTTTGATGATGGGTTGCCAATGCTGCTTGGCTTATAGTTAATCTCTGTATCATCTATAGTGGACAAATTGACCCTTGGCACCCCTTAAGTTGTATCAGTGCTATCCTATAGAATCATATTTGATGCTCACTGAATGCGTACCTTTGCTACTATATAAGTAACTGCAGTGCTACCAGTTCGATCAATTCTTTAGTGTCTTCTCAGAACCTCTCCCATGAAAACCACGACCGAAGTCATTCGAGTGATTTGTTTACTTTTTGGATGAATGGTGAACACTTGATACTGGAAAGAATCATCACCCCAGAACAATGATGTTCAGAAAATAAAATAACAAGTGAATCTGCAGTTTGCTTTTGATGCATGTATTCACATGTAAATCCCATTTTATGTGACTCTTTGAATTACCACTTTGACAGTTTTTTGCATTGTTCGTGAAGAAAGAATTGTTTTGACTTCAAGCAAACAAGTGAATTATGGATGGTAGTTCTTCAGAATGTAGTAAGTAAATTTTAATTTATTTAACTTTTATAAATCTTCCTCCAAATAAGTACATTTCTAGTACATATGCCTTTTATGGCATCATTTAAAAGATTCTTCCTGTTTCGTTTACACAGATAGAATACTCAATATTCTAATAGAAATTGCATAGGTTTTTGTATTATGGTTTTTAGTTTTTGAAATCCTGAATTAACGGTTGAAGTCTATCGGCTTTGAAGATTGAAGGCTGAGAAAAGTTGCAGTTTGAAAACCCTGAAAAGTCTTCCTATTAAGTCGTACTAAAGGAACCATGTTTCTGAAACGCAACACGAAGTTGTTTATTTTCATTGCTGTGATATGGTTGTGTGGTGTTCTGTATTTTACAAGACCCAATCTAACACTGGGGAATCAAACCGGGAACAGTAAAAAGGTACGTAATCTCTTTTTAATCCTAATAATTTTAGTCTCTCACCGAAAAACCTGTACTGTTTCATTTTTTAAACCTACTGCAAGTATTTTGTTTCAGATTGAAACTTCCAATAAAGCACAAGCGTTTTTGAGACATCTTTTGTAATAAAGTGAGTTAAAGGATGTATATTGTACGCAATACGTTTGCTTTGTACATAGACGATGAGAAAAGATTAGATTGTAATTAATAACGGTGATAGAGTGTGACTGTTATCCTCCACATTTCGTTTTGGGATGGAAAAGGCTGTAAAGTTGAAATAGACACAATGCTCTTTACAAAGCAAATTTAGATTTACTGAATAGATAGCGAGCACCTAGTCGAACAACACAGAATGTGTGTTTAAATCAAACAAGTAAATATTAGATTCTGAACTGGGTCTTGTTGTTGTTCAGTATGTTAATTCTGTTGAATACAGATAGTATAAGAATATGCAGTTAGGCAAGTCGCTATTACTGTTATAGGCAGATAATTTAATTTGATTATATATCCGTGCACTTTACATGCACAGAGTTACGTAGTGCATTTAATTCATATAACTAACTATGAACGCATTACTGTCATTTACTTAATAGAATATC
Organism: Tomocerus maximus; assembly: GCA_019776445.1. Lineage (NCBI taxonomy): Eukaryota > Metazoa > Arthropoda > Collembola > Entomobryomorpha > Tomoceridae > Tomocerus > Tomocerus maximus. Next base: position 10,068 of record JABASH010006775.1, read on the forward strand.
CAAAAGCACCTTTTAAAGCATGAACTAATTTAGGAATAGAACTGAAACACTATTTACACTAAAGTGGTTGAACTGCAGATAGATACACGATCATGACTATAGACGCCATGTCATGCTTGGGTGGTTCTATTATAAAATAGTGCAAAAACACAG
>JABASH010006776.1:0-10220 GCA_019776445.1 Tomocerus maximus
AATATACATTTACATAACATTAGTAAATTGAACACAAAGAGTGTTAACAATTTGTAGTTAAATATTACTATTTTGCCATTGTAAGTAGCAAGACTGACAATGGGTTTTGTTAATAATTATAATTATAGCCGAGTATTTAAATCAATATTTTATTTAACCACGTTTTGTTTGCCTTGTACATCAACACGATGTTATAATTAATAGGCGTATTTAAATATTTTCAATGCAATGGAAATGGTTTTTTAAGTTAATATTTGTACCAAGTGCTTCGTATGAAACCTTAAACTTTACTGCCAATATTGGTGATAGATAACTATAAAACTAATAAACCATACGTGTTTGGTTGCCTGGTCCGGTTTAATTTTTATGCTTCTATGCAATGTAGGTAGCATTAACAATTTTTATAGGAATAGGAATTGATTTGAATCCATGCCATGCAAGTTACTAACAAAATCATACTGGGTTTTAAATAACAGATGTGTGTGCGTGATTGTGTCAACTGCCTGCAAAATGGTGATTAGAACTAAAACATTTTCATTTTGGCAGATTAAATGATTAAAATCTGCTTGTAACTCCAAGATTTTTCAATTTTTGGAGTAACAAAAGAGATAATAATATTATTAAGCGTAACTGGGTACGAATGGTATATATATATAATGGTATATGGTATATAAGAGCATATTTTTATCGGTTAATTGATTCAATTAAATATTAAAACTAATATCGTGTAATATATATAATATATTATCCAGCGTTACGTATTCATGTTGTAGCATTGCATTGTAGAGGTAAACTATTAATAATCAAGACAAGTTTCCGTTTATATTTTGTCTGATTCTCAGTGTGGTAAATTTAACACATGTACTAAGGATAATATTTTATTGTTGTATCGTAATTTGAGTAGACATTACATTATGTTATGTCCGTATGTTAAAATTAATTTGAAATAAGTAATGTTTCGAATTTCGAGGTTGTTGCCGATTGATAAACTACAGATAGAGTAAAGTTTTTACTGTGCACACAAATATTTGTTTTTAATGTTTACTTATTGTAACATTTTTTGTTTGCATCCACCTAGGGCATATGCGGAGGACTAGCTAACTTTGCGAAATCAGAAAAAATTGTTGAGGCATTTAAATTTAAAGACACTGCTTCTTGAAGTTACTTTAAAAAATAAAAATAATATAAAATCAGTATTAAGTAACTTATTTTATGGTGCACTCGGCCGATGTATGAATAAGAAAATAATTTACTGGACTCAAAAATAATAAATTTATTCTGAAGTGATTGTTGCACAATATCAAGGGGGTACATGTTGGCAATACCATGTAATACTTGTAATTTATTATTGTATATATATAAACATTGCAAATGAAATTATATTTTTCTTATATTTGTTTTCAAGTAAGACGAGAAGACAGCTTAGGTATTTTTGATATTTAATAGACGGAAATGTATATGCCAGGGAGTCTCAAAAATACAGATTTTTTTAGATTGGTGCCAGAGTTGACTTAACTGTTTTTCTGGGGCACCTTAACGATGACAGATTTGACTTCAGTGTAGTTGTTCAAACCATACTCTCCAAGTTCTCGTCCAAATCCAGACATTTTATAACCTCCAAATGGGGTTTGTGGTGAAAATGCGTCGTAACAGTTTATCCTATACATATTTAGAATGAATTAAATTAGTTAAGGTCTAGCCAGTGCTATTTAGTTGCTCTAATTTTCAGTCAATTCATTACACAAGATTGCATTATGTCCTTACCATACAGATCCTGCTCTAAGACCATTCGATAAGTACAAAGCTCGTTCTAAGTCATTGGTGAAAATTGCTGCCGCTAAGCCATAAACAGTTTTATTGGCACGCTCAATCAACTCTTCCATAGTTTTGAATTTCATTACGGAGAGTACTGGACCAAAAATCTTAAAGAAAAAGATTTTTAGACGATTTTAGTTATGAATTGAATTCTTTTTGCTTAGTGATCATTTTTCACAATGCTGAATAGATTAATACCTCTTCTCGCGCGATGGTCATATCATCTTTGACATCTGTGAAGATGGTTGGCTGAATGAAATAGCCTTTGCTTCCAACGCGCCCTCCTCCCGTGGCCAGATGGGCTCCTTCTTTCTTCCCTTGTTCGATAAGCCCCATTATTTTTGTGAACTGCTCATCATCCACTTGTGGCCCTTGGTTTGTCTTTAAATCGAACGGATCGCCGACTATTCTGCTCTTGGCCAATTCAATACTCTTTCCAACAAAGTCGTCGTAAATGGCTTCTTCAACAAATACTCGAGAACCAGCACAGCAGCATTGGCCCTTTAAATTAAAATATGTACGTTAGTTATCCAAGTGACAACTTCAATAAACAATAACTCGCATGCCATGCCCATCAGGTAATTTGCCAGACCTGGTTAAAGAATATTCCGAAATGAGCAGTTTGAACAGCATAATCCAAGTCAGAGTCCTTGAATATTATGTTAGGAGACTTTCCACCTAACTCTAGTGTAACTCTTTTCAGGTTAGAATTTCCAGAAGCTTGTTGAATGAGTTTGCCCACCTGTTATGGGACATAATTTGAAGATGTATTTATCCAAGAACAAATACAGATCATTCTAGAGTAAAATCCAAAACATATTGTACTGCAATAATAGCAAATTAAGTAATCACTTCAGTGGATCCGGTGAAGGCAACTTTGTCAACACCACTGTGAGCTGAAATAGCGGCTCCAGCGGCCCCGAAGCCGGGAACCATATTAAGAACCCCTGCAGGAAATCCAGCCTCTCTGGCCAACTCCGCAATGTACAATGCAGTCAACGGGGTCTGCTCCGCCGGTTTCATTATGACAGTATTTCCTATTGAATCAAACATAGCAATATTTAATTGCTTACTGACTGTTTATTAGCATCAGAATTTATCGTTTGTCAAATAAATATTATAATAAGGGCACCCACCCATAGCCAAAGCAGGACCTAGCTTCCATGCAGCCATCATAATAGGAAAGTTCCATGGAATAATTTGACCGCATACACCGACAGGTTCGTGACGTGTGTACGCGAAGAAGTTTCCATCCATAGGAATGGTTTTCCCGTGGTTCTTGTCTGCCCATCCCTATTTGTAACATCAAATGACCATTTTATTTACATTCTTAATGGCAATTTTAGTTTGAATGTTCAAATCTACTTACGGCATAGTAGCGAAGTACATTGATGGAAAAAGGAATATCTCCATGATAAGCATCACTGAAAGGTTTTCCGTTATCTAATGTTTCCAAATTCTAAAAGTAAATGTATTAAACCAATCAATCAACAATAAATGCAACTCTAGCATCTAAAAATTGGATATAATTAAGTAATTCTTTAGGAGTAATTTTTTTCACAGCTAAATAAGCTCGATCTCGCTCTATCAAATCTGCTAAACGGTGAAGCAAGACGCCTCTTTGTGATGCATCCATCGTCCTCCATTCCGATCCAAATTTAAAAGCCTGGTTAGCGGCCTTCACTGCCAAATCTACATCTGCCTTATCTCCTTCTTGAACCTCGGCAATCACTTCCCCTATGTAATTAGTTTAATGCATGTAATATTATGTAATGCTTTCATAAATGTATAATGTATTCATCACAAACATAACATTGGCACTAGCTAATAAGTTTCGTGTGAATGGAATTATTTATAGTAGAATGTTACCTGTTGACGGATTTATAGTTTTAAATGTTTTCCCAGATACTGACTTTCTCCATTCATTGTTGATGAATATCTATATACATTAAGACAACAGCAAAGTCATTATTAGCCATTATCACTCCATACATAATCTGTTATGAATCATATTATAGTGTAGCATAACGCAAATGTTTATTTTCTCAAAATCTCAACGTTGTAGTATATGGAAATCATAATATTTTAATATGCAATGGAAAATGGGCTTACAATTTACATAATCATCGCATTAACAACTCGTCTCTCCCGTAATTTGGTCATACTTAATAGTTATTATTATAATCAGTCAATGGTATTATAATGGCAATAGTTTTGGATATTAAATGTAATTTTGAAAAATCAGCGAATAGCTATCAGTGATTTTTTAATAATTTTACGATTGTTCCATGGCATGTTCTATACCTGATTTGATTAATAAATGTCAATTTGAGTAATCTCTGAAGTGATTGCTGGTGGGAAATTAGTTAAAGATATAAAGAAGGGACATAATAGTAATAAGTCGCACATGATAAAGTTAAATAGCATAGCAACTTCTGAAGTTCGTAATGCTATTATGATGGTTTGACCTCTAATTGCCATTGCTGTGTATCAGTTCAGTTCTACAACGAAAACTGGTTTTTAAGAGCTGTATACGTGTACATGATGTGCATGAGAGACACTCGTTCCATAATCCATAAAATATGACAGTTAATATAACCTAACTTGAACCTAAACCTACATTATGAACTCGCTTTTTTGGGTTGTTACGTTGCGTTGTGGTCAAGCGTCGTGGTCAGTACCTATATTATAGTGTTTAGTGTTTTTGGGTATGGTATGTAGTGGCATTTTTATTGATTTAAATTACTCCCGTCATGTCATGAATATGTATAAGCATAAGATATAATAAGATATATTTATGTGGATTTAATGTTTGTGTGCACTAAACTTATAGACTTACTTTAATAAGCCAGCCTTCCCTGTCAGGATTAATTTTGGAAGGAAGGTGATTTTATCCATTCTGCTATTAATTAATTGTAGCTAAATACTTAAAAATACTAAAAACTATATGAAAAGATTCATTCAGTCCATCATTTTATATAATGTATTCTAACTCAAATATTAAATTAATTAAAGTATTTATATTATTTATACATCATCAATTCATGAGAGAACAGTCGAGTATACACACTCAGTGTAGTGTGAGTGAGTGTGTGAGTGTGGTCTGTGTTCTATAATGTATATACTCCATAGGTGAAATAATAATTAATACATAAATAAATACATAGTTAGTCGAGTATACATACTAGTATATAATTCGGAGAGCTTTTGAAGACATATTTTTGTGCAGCAGTCTGTTCACTGTTCTGATTCTGCTGTATATCTATTCCCATTCTAGTTCCCCGGTGCAAATAATGCACAAGAACCGGGCGACCTTGAACTTGAATGTAAGCCAACATGAGATGAGACCCTCCCCACGTCACCTAACTTATAACATCATGTCTCTTTCTGTGAATCAATATTATCATCAAAGGAAAACGGAAAATATTAAGTCGTTGCATTTTGTAAAGATAATGACGATTATAGCTAAAATTCTATAAATAACTTTTCTCTTCACTGCCTGATGCTGCTGCCTGAATAGGAAGGAAGGGTACAAAATTTAATTCTTTAACTTTCACCTGCTATTGATTTTAGATACCCCCATTATTACCATACTGCACGAGATAATTAAAATGTAAATCATTTAACTGTGATAATCACATAACATGACATAATCTCAACTTTAAGATTTCTAAATAAAGCTTTCTTAGTTCAGTATCTTAATTTATGAAAAGCAAATTATTTTAATTTAGATTATAGACTATAAATAAATATTATCTCCATTACGAAATGGCAAACGTACTTTGATATTGATATGCAAATTAAAATGTAAAAAAGACCATGAAGATGTTTTCTTACTCCTGTGTGTTGAATTTCTGGATTTGGGTTTGGCGTGGCGGTTGCAGCAGCGGCTGCTGCTGACATTTGATTTTTGACAATCAATTGCTTGGCAGCCGGCGAGTAGCCAAAAGTTTTCAGTGCTCGGAACATTTTCAAAAAAGAGAAAATGGTTTTAATTGTGTTTTAATTACTTGTAAAATGATTTGTTTTTGTCTAAATCTATTATTTAATATCCGCTAGTTTCAGCCTGTCTATCGCACAACTAGAGAATGCTGGCTCATCCAACGAAAGAAAAACTGGAACTGGTTCCATGTCGCATGCATAGCATTTAGCAGCATACTCATACATTAATACATACACTTACACGTATGTATGTATGGTAATAGTTTCAATTCGTTTGTGCATACCCATGTGTACATATATTATGTAAACTTTACATTGTAAAATAAAATATATATACTTCTACATGAATACATGTAGATAGTATAACTTTTTGTGATTATCTAATCTAAGTATAAAAAGGCACGGCTGCATTCTATAGGTTGGTAGTTGGTAGTATTGGTAGTGTATGTTTTCGTGGTTTTGAAGCATTAAAGGATAGAATGCAGGAGTCAGCAGCAGCAGCGTATACAGAACAGACTAAGATAATAATTATAGGATTAGATATAGTAGGACCTGCCTTTTCCTATTCCCAATTAAAAAATTATAATTCAAAAATCAATGCAGCAAACCTCTATATTGTATAAAGTACATTTAGATAGCCTTTTTTAATAAGGGTTAAATTATATTGAATCCTTTTTAGATTAGGAGATAAGATATAAGATTATTAGATTTTGTACTACATTACCCCTGTGACGCCTAATCTAATTGTAAATTGAAGTCTCAATTCTTTTCGGGCTTAAAAACTATAGGTCCTAAAAATTGTCCTCAACTTTTAGAATTCCTAAGATTTCAACGGCAAAAATAAATAAACTTTGTCTGTCTAAACAATTTTGTGATTCGCATACAAATAGTATTGTTATTCGCATAAAGTCTTTTTAAAAGCCAAAATATATTTTTCAATATCTTGTTCAGTTTTCAGATTTTTTGTCGGGTATTCCAATATTGGAAAAATTGAAAAATACCAATTTGGGGAAAAATGTAATTTTAAAAACAAAAAAGCAATATGTGCATGTTATAGGGGCATTAGGGGCAGTATGGTCTTTAAAAATACAAAATATAGCATCATAAGTAGACGTTCTACGGACCTAGGAAAATGTAATGCAAATAATGCAATGTGTACTACTAACTACTAACTAGTAATGTGATTCTTGTATTGTTGGAATGAGGTAAAATAAATGTACGAAGTCAGAAAAAAAAGTATGTGTGTGTCAAGTGTCAGTCAAACAGAAAACCTGAACTGTGTTGTGTGACCTTCGCTTAGCACCGCCTTCGTGTCTACAGATATAATATTATGTTTAATTCCAGGTGAATTCAGAAATTCAGCCGACACAGTTGGTTGATAGGTTGGTCGGTTGGTGATCAGACACGCACAACTGAAATCTAAGGATGGGCATTTACTGGCGCACCGCGTATGAGTTCTCATTGCCTTGTACCTTTTTAATACATAAGCTAGTGCCTGGCCGAGTGCGTACGTAATGCATTGGAATAGTTATACTCATTTCACGCCATTGGAACTAGCGCCTTTTTCTTTCTGTGTAGACGTTCCTTTGAGTAATCGAGATGCAGAGGTCTTCCAAAAATGAAAATTGGTACGTTATTAATATTCCATACAAAGATAGCAATTTGTTTCTTCAAAAAAGAGGGTACGCTTTCAAAGCTACAACAATAAAGGCATTTTAAGTAAAGTGCAGTGACTTCCGGCAATGCTATAATCCAGTTAACTGTAATAGCTGGGCTGGGAATGATTTTTAAAGAAATGCCTGGTGAAAACAAGCTTATGATGAATATCGTCATTAACAAATTGAGTGAGTCAATTCATACTATGTATTCACTATTTTATGCAGGTTGGATTTCATACAGGATATTAGGTTATAATTTCATATCAATATTCATTTCATTTTCTCACCCCGAAGGCCCATTTTCTTTGATGTGTAAGGCCTATTGATTTTAGGGAGAAGCGTATCAAAGGCAAAATACCGACCAAACCATATCTCGCTGAAGTTTTTTTGCTCATAAAAATAAAACAACTCGTTTGACAAAGGCTAGTCAACGAATTTTTATTTTAATGTTCCATCATTTTGCCATTAAACTCTACTTCATATCAAAAACCATCGTAATTCAAAATATTATTATTATAGTCTGTAGTATAACTGTAATTGTAATACAAAATACAAACTTTAGATAATAATATTGCAATTCTGTAATCTGTACTGTCGGTACATCTAAATCTCCTATTTCCCATAAATATACAAATACATACAAATAAATACAATGTAAATTCTTTTTACTATAAGAATGTCACCCCAACACAAGGTATGGTTAATATTAATGATACATCATAGTACGCCATCAAAATACAAAGATCTTGAAATACAAGCGATAAGTATTCAGCGATGTGAAGCAACTATTTCTTTAGTGAAGAAAACAGCAAGTAATTATAATATTAATTGATTGCCTTACCTATTGGTGATATTTTTATGACTAAGGTAAAGATTCGAACTTCGCCTTTTCTTCCTTAAAGCATTATACTCTTACCGTAGTTTATTGTAGCGAGGAAAAGCATTATTGGCTTATACTATAGCTCCTCTTATACCCATTTCAATTGTTGCAACTTTTACATTTTAGTTTGGCAGGCTTGTCATGCTGGTAAAAATGAGGGTGGAATTTGGGACTCAAAATATTGTAAGATTCTCGAAAATAGGAAAGTCAATGTGTTCCTTAATTTGGTCTGTATTTTCCTTAGGGTTGTCAACTTTTGAAATCACTATTCTAATTGTCTACACATAATACACAGTTGCCATTTCAAAAGGCGAAAACGAAAGGTGAACAGGTGCAGTGAACTCTTGGCATTAGTCATGATAATGTAATCTTACTTGTTGTTATTAAAGGCTTTCGAAATTGGGACTTTTGTAAAAATGATTGTAATTAAAGTTAGACATATGATAAAATAAAGCAGACGAAAGCTATTTTTAATTAGTAAATAGATTTACCATGTGCACTTACTAGTTCTATAGACATGATCTAGATCAGCTTTCCTGTAGGTACATAAAAATTGATTTTGTGGGCATGGGTAGGAATAATAACTATGGAATGTTCATGTTCATATTCTTATAGTATACCTTTACATAACGCAGTTTAGTTTTCTTTCCACATGGACGGACAATCACTTAGGAAGTAAAATGCTAGTTAGTGTGTCAGGTCATGGAATTAAATGCAGTAACCACTGTGCACGCAAAGCAAACTATTGAAAATCTAAAAAAGAACAAATAGATGCAATTGATAACCAGATCATCTTTGGCAAATTAATCATCATGAGCCAATTAATCGTGCAGTAAACATATGTGATGTAAAGAGCATGCATTATGCATGAACTGTAATAACAATAAGTTATTCCTATGCATAGCCCACTTCATTCATGCACTATGTAATATTGCTCTGTGCTCGACAATTATTTATGAGTCACATCTTACGACAATCAAGACAAGAACATTTACCATTCTTCAAATGGAATTTGTAGACAAATATGACGATGTTATCCCAGAAATACAAAACTTGAGTTCATATAGCTCATCGATATAGTTTGTGTCGTTGATGAATTAGACGTATTCAAATAAATAGTCAACAGAAAAGCTCCTCCATAGATTTTTTGTTCAATAATTTCTTTGCTTTTTAAATTGCATTTTTTCAACTTAGATAAATCTACTACTATTTAGCTATTGGTATACTATGCATATAAATATATTCGCAAACTGTGTGTGAATGAATGAATTGGTATGTATTATGTGTAACTTAACAATACCAATATGTGCATATCAGTATTTTCTAATTGCATTGACAGAACCAATAAATCGTCATATACGACTCAGCCCCCATTTAATTTTCATTTGATATACTTATCCATTATAAGTAATGATGCATAATGTGTAACACCAACAGGAAAGAAGTCATTTGCAAAGATTTCTTGCAAAAAAGTGTATTCACTCATTCACTCTCATCAGCCAGAGACTAGAATACAGATGAAGGTAAAGAAGTCTCACTTTCAGTTGCAGATTCGCATTCAATTTTTGGTCAATAAGGAAATCAGGTGCAGAGCAGAATACTTAAACATTTTATAACTCATTTTTTGTTAGGTTACTAGATTTGACCTGAAGTGTTCGTGAAGGTTTGATTGCTTAATGGCATCAACTACAGTATTACATACCTAATCGACAACAAATCTGTCTAATGTCTGTCTACTATAATATCTTGACGCGAATATTATGAGAACTTTCTTAAACCTTGCCAATACATTATTCTCAGAATCATTTTTTATCATCCTTATTCCACGGATGATAGGATGTTCCACGGGGATTTTTTTAAAAAACATTTTTTAGGAATTAAGAGCTTAATCTTGTGATCCTCCGTCCAGTATTCTCGACGGTTAT
>JABASH010006777.1:0-10218 GCA_019776445.1 Tomocerus maximus
GCTTAGTAGTGGAGAGTTATGGACTAAATATATTTATGAGCAATAGAAAATGTCATGCGATCATTATATATTCATTAGGGTATAAAAGAAGTATATGTGTGACTACTTTCTCCACCCTGAATCGAAGAGATAAAATGTAACCGTATCATACTACCTCTTTTAAAGTTCCAGGGACAATTTAAACTAAACCAAAACATTTCCCCATAAAACTTTTGTGTTTTGTTCAAATTTTTCTCACTGATCCAAATATACATATAGGATTCTAATTCTCAGAAAAGCTTCTCAGCGTTACTAGAATTGCCTGGCATGAATTCACCTTCATTTTACCTGTTACTTCATTTGCCTAAATTAATGTGCATGGTTGTAGGTGAACTGGTCCGAAACCAATACATATAAAAAAGGTGATTTGTTCCAATGACAAAGGTGAACTGTTCCGTAGACAAAGTTGACAATAGTTTTGGGATTCAGTGCTAAATGCCATTGGTTTTCTCCCAACCGAAGCTTTTCAATGAAAATGATGTGTAGTACACCTGACATTGATCGAATTATGAATAATCTCGTTTATTAATAGTTTTATAACAGTTCACCTTTGTCATTGGAACAGTTCGCCTTTTTCGTTTTTAGGTCAGTTTCTCGGATCAGTTCACCGTATACCGTGTGCATGATTCTTTGTTTTGGTTATTATCCTTCACCAAGGAATTCTTGGCTACTATATTGATAAATTGCTATTAACGTAGCTCAAAAAACTTTCTAAATTTAGTTCGGCTGTAATAATCGATTACTAATACTAATAAATGTGCTAAATATTTTCAGCTCTTTTCTACTAATAATGCCAAAAAATGAGTTTGATATGGACAGTTCGACAAATTCTAAGTAGACCAAAAAGTCAAAATAAATCAATAAGTATGCTTTCTACTTCCAATTACTTATATGCATCGGTTACAGTCTCATCTTTTGAATATAATACAACACGCAATGCTTCGGTTTTTAAATGAATATTTTGGAATTGTATGTAATATTGGTACAGAGTACAGACCAAGGAAGGTAGATGTAATAAACGACTATACGTGTATTTCTATACACTAATTGCAAAATGTAAGATATATTTAGGCGTGTGTGTCCTTATTGTGCATAGTCAAGTAGGTGAAATGTGTTGCTAGTAACGCAAACAAAGTTGTATCATTAGTTTGTTTTTGTTGTAGTCACACGTGTTGGTCGTTATTAGCTTTTTATAATATTTAGAAAGTTGTAGTATGGTAATAGAAACCACGTACGTGTGGTAGTTAGCTTGGAAAAAAGTTATTTAGCCAAACAGGAATCGTAACCGTAACCTGGTAGGATGTAGACTAGAAATGAGTGAGAGGCCTAGTTAACTTTAGTCCACCTTCATTTGGCATCAAAAGTTTTTCTCGGCATCACCTCCGGATTTGTTATTTCTGTGTAAGTGTTGCTGCGGATGTATATGTGTGTCATGTGATGCTAGTTAGGTGTCTGCTTATTGTCAGAGCCTCTACTTACAGACCATTACTTTACATTACAACTTTCACCTTAATATCTTCCCCAGCCTGATGGTGTGATAATAAAAGACAAAAACACAAAAGTAATCACTCGCAGCTGTTAGTATGTTATGCCATGTTAGTTTCACTTCTCTGCTTTCTCCGCTTTCACCCTCTCTCGCTTTTAAGTAGGTAGTCGTTTAAAGTTATTATATATGTATCTACAAGTCAGAGCTAATATATTGAGGACTAACTATACATTATCAAGTATATATGTATAAGAAGTGCCGACCTAGGAAATAATATATCGATCAATAAAAGGAAATGTTTTTTTGTCTGTTCCACAGTGTGGATGATATGCTTTTAGTATATAGTCCCTCCTCTACTACTTAGGATAGAGCTTCATCCCATTCCACACCTTTAATGGAGACGATAATCATCAAGAATGGTTATTAAATCGCTATTTATGAGACTGCTTCCTCAGTTCAAAGCAGAAGTACTAAGCCATTCCCATTTCCCTCAGTCTTTGTCTGTAAAGAACCTTTTCACTACCACTGCTGGCCCTTTACTCCTAAAAGAGTGACTTTAATGCACTATTTCTCTGTAGACGGAGAACAATACCTTAAACGCTGACATTGTAAATAAATATTCTGTAGTTCTCCTTTTCCTGCTATATGGTGCATATATATTTGCTTACAAACTATTACTCTGTCGCATCCTTAATTTTATAGAAATGATACGCATTTACAGATACATACCTTTTGAAAGGACCAATATATTTGGACGAAATAACATCCGTAGTAGCCTAAGCCTCAGTTCAATCCCTTTCCCCTCCAATAATTAATTAGGTAGCTTTACATGTCTCTTTCATTGTTGGCAAAGAACAAAGCTTCCCAGTGAAATAGGTTTAGGGCAAGGTAAATTGCTAAACTTCCCTCAAGTTATCAGAAAGTCCTCCAGAAATTCCCTTCCCTTTGTCCACAATGACGAAACCTAACTTCATTACAACTTCATCTTCTCACGATTCAACCAAGGAAATCTCACAGTGCAAGATTTTCCTTGTCAAACGCTGAAGCGTATGTTAATGTTTGTAGAGAAATAAAACGTTCCAGAGTAGATTGCTCATTGCGGGGTGCGCCAGTTAATTATTGGAGATTCCACTACACAATGGAATTGGAATCCACCGAAAACTCAAATTACAGGTTATCATGGCCATTAATTCTCTGCTATCCATAGCATTCATCACGCAGTTTGTAGTTTATAACAGTAAATTATTGTTCTCTTTTAATTGCTTTAATGACTCATATTTCAAATTATATTGCCTGTATTACCAGACATTAACAGTGTACACAGTACACAACCATTTTCCTTTGTATAAAATGTAGTGTTTATTATATAGGTAAAGAATAGGATCGATCAAGATAGAAATTAGCTACTGTTTAATAATGTATCTGTATAAATACCAATACCAATGCATACATTACATTAATACAATAGTGTTTACTTAAAGGGCAAACTAAAAATACTAGGTCATGGGAAGTCTGGACATTACATTATAAAACGTACGTAAAGGTAAAATAATTAAAATATTAAAGTGGTTTGCATTAACAAGTTTCGCTAAAATATTTGCAAACCTACCATGTAACATTGTATCCTACTCCTGTACTCAAACTGTTACAATATTAATTATGTTCGTGAATCAGCGAAGGTCAACTACCACATTCATACATTTTGCAGATAGGTAGGAGTGTAAAAAATCTTTAATTTACTTTAGTCACTATATTCAACTTAGTAGCGTTTTTGACAATAGAAACGGGAGACTTAATAAATCATGAAAAGTGTCTCCGTAATAAATGTGCTGGAATACCAAATGATGTTTCTTATGTCTTGGCACGAGCTGTCTCTTGTCTTGGCTCTGAAAAAGACACTAACAGTATGTATGTACACACACAAGTGTGACTGCGAGATGAAATGGAATGGCGAAATGAAAAGCATAAATTCAGATGGGCTACCCATGAATCAAAATGAATTTTCGACATGACACAAGACAAGACTAACTGGAATAATCTGGAGATTCAACTTTCACTCAGAATATATCGTTTTTGACATTCAATACCTACATGTATAGTAATTTTAAATATATGCATCTTGAATATTAGAACAATTAAGTATCTTCAATATAAGTAATAACTATTAATGAATTATATTATTGATCTGTAAATTGAGAAAATAAAAGCAAGCAAGGCTTCCCATTTAACAACTGATAGAGGGATTTCCAGAATTTAATGAAAAGATTATGCAGTCACAGTAGACTGATATTGTCAGATGCGCGAACAGAAGTTTGGTGGAAATGTTAATTCCCAGTATCTGAAACAAGAGAAGTACCATGTCATTCTAAGTCATGGGAGTAAAGCCAGACCATATGGAACGAGAACGAGCCAAACTACATTATGTAAAAGACAGCCCGAGGAGTGATGTCATTCGTGTCGTGTCATCCTATTGAATTGCAGAAATGCCTTCACGAATCTCATCTTTTAGGAATGCACTCAGAGTGAAACATGAAATGCCGAGCTGAGTAAATGCAAATGTAGGTATTATGAAAGAAGTGAATATGGATTTGGTAAAAAGAAGATTCAAGTCCCCAGTGTCAAGTATTTTCTCGTTCTCACGCATGGTTAATCCCAAATGCATGACCTTTACAACATTCTCCTCCTTCTTTAATAAACGTTTAAGAACATATCCCATTCTATGAACACTATCTACTGTTATCAGATAGAAAGTAGCTGATATATTCAAAGGAAATCTTTAGAAAGCACTATATCTTAAATTCAATTTATTTTCTACTGTAAAATACCAAAAAGATCTTGGAGATATTAAATGAATTGACATTACGCCCCATCCTATCTACCTAATGGATACACAACACAGTAATGCGATAAGGGTTACCTCACCGCATCTTTAGCTCCTGTGTAATTTAACCATGGGTACTTAGTAGAGATCTACAAAACTTGGTAGCTCTTTGAATTCTATTTTGTGGGCAGACTATCCAAAGGATGCAATTTCGTACATTCAATCAAACTGTTTTCAAAGGTTTTGGAAATTGGTATTTACATTGTGCGATTGAAGTTTTATAAATGGGGGTACCAAAATGTAATGCTGATACCAACGTAGGACATAGAGAAGATACCTATTTGTTTTGTGGAGGGATTAGACAAAATAACTGAAATTACTCATCATCTCCATCAAAGTTTTGCTTCATATCTCAAACCAGCAAACTTCATAGACATAAAACTTTTCTAAGCAATTGGCAGTACTATATAAAATTATCGGATATTTTATGTCACCGACTTGTGTGAGAGAGGAGACTTCGGCGGACCTAATTTCTGATCACAAATGATTGATTTATGTGCGTTGAATTGAAATATGAATGAAGTGTCTCAAGAGTATTGTGAAGATGAATCTTGATTAACTGGAGATTTATTTTTGTGGTACTAATGATATAGATACCAATAGTATCCTATTCATTGGGGTAACAAACATGTTCATTGGAAGCAGCAAAATTACCTCTAATCAAATAATTGATCCAGTTCAATCAAACTCAGTCACTGTGGTATGTACAAGGTAGCTCTGAAATTATTGACAAAAAAGCCTGGATTTAAATGGAAGTAATTTGACCTGGAAATGACGTGTTTAACTACACTGACTCTAGGATTACATACTTAGAGTGGAGCGTAAATTTCGTAGCCCAAGTTTTATGAGCGGAATCAATGGGAAAGGTTGTACATTGCTTATCAAAGAATAACATTAAGTATAACAAGTGGAGGTATTTGAATTGGAAACTCGAGGTACCTCTACTTGAAGGGTTAGCTAGATTAAATTAGTTTTTGTGAACAAGACGTTGATTAAATGTAAACTTAAAGAAGCTGAGCATGTGGAATAACGATAACGAATTCCAGGAACTAAATAGTTACTTTGGCTTTCGGCTTTGCTAGGAAAGGGGAAAAGGGCAAATCAAAGAGAAATCCGGATAATTGAAAGGTGCTGTGATGTGATGAAAATGTGACAAAGAATGAAAGGAAAAATCTCCAGAACAAAGAGTGTGATTTCGTTCTTCGGATTCCCTTTTCGCTTTTCTTAGTGCCCTGCAGTGAATGATTGGCGTAATGATGTGCTTTGGGATTGGGGAGAAAGTAAATCAGACAAAACCTCGTCATTACGTAACAGACGAAAAAACCCAGAGGACAATATGCAGTTAGGACATAACCGTCTACGACAACTGTACTTTTCGTTTATATAGATACCAGTTATGCGAAGAATAACATAACTGAAGCAAAAAACTCCGTCTTTATCATCTCCGCTGTTCAATTAAGTTGGGTTCAGGAAAATAAGAGTCGAACGAGTAGGGAATAAAATAAGAAATCTGGAAAATAAATAATGACCTTGTCACTTTTGCCTTTCCATTGTCATTGTGAAAATCCAAGAATTTCTTAATCGTAGATCAACCCTTTGAAAGTAAGACCACTCATCCCGTTAAAAAGCAAGTTGTCAACATTTGGCAAAATCCCATAACTGATATTACTTTTAGTTAGTTTGTGTATGACTTCATTTCAGAGTCAAATGGTATTGCGTCTTTATTCTCCAGAATATGCCTGGATGCATAATTCCAAATCTCTAATGTACAACACAATTTACACAGGTAGGTACCTTAGTCTCTATCCATTTCATTTAACTAGGTCAGGTTTCTCGTCGGCAAAACGAGGCTGAATCTAGACCGGGATTTGAATATACGCTGCCCGGATCAACTGTTTCGAATTCATGTACACAAAACAAGTTTTACTCCGGAAATAACAAAATAATGGCGCAAACCGCCTTCTGTGTATATTTAGAGTTGCTAGTGAAAGGTAATCTCCTGCTTAGCGATATTCTGTAGTTCTTTTTTCAAAACCTCGATTTAAATAGAGGGCAATGTAAGTAAATATTACAGACAAAATGATGGATACTTTGTGGAGATTCGTGGAATTCAGATGGAAAGCTGCTTACAAGTATAATAGTTACTAATGATGCAGTAATATCATTGTACCCAAATGTTGTGGAAAAATTTTCATCTCTTCAACTTCAACTACTGGGGGTATTTCTCCTTTGAATGAGGCAGATTCATTTTTTAGTAGAAAACAAAAGTCACCTTGCGAAATGTGACTTAGAAAAAAGGGTAACATGGGCAAGGGTAGCAGAAGTGTAAAGCATCTGGTGCAATCATAGAATGCTTGCAATGAAACGGACGATCTGTCAGACTGTCATGAGATTTGAAACAACAATCGTTGTTTTCTCTTTCTCCGGCTGAAAATCTAGGTACATAATTACACACGAACATTGAAAAGCACATCTGATGTGGGCGGAAAGTCCCAATTGTAGTGAAAGTAGTGATTATTTATCCCTGCCACAATATTTTTTGAAGCGATCCCATATTTCTAGGACATCGAGATGGTTGGCGCAATTGTTCCCAAATAGAATTGATAGAAAAGACGATTGGGTACATCAGCATCGGCAACATATAGTTTTGATTTGATTGTTTTTGTTTGTCTTATTTTCTATACGTTCTTTATTAACTTAGAGCCAGGATCCGGCACTGCTGTCTTCAGTCAAATGAAATTCTAGCGATACATCGAAGGAAAGAATCCAGTTAGCTTAGTATCCTCTCTCCGGAGGTTTTCTATGGTTTGGTTTCTTTTTTTCTTCTACGGGGCTTTACCAATTTTCCAGATTCCCATGGCCGTCACCTGAGATTTGTCTTTGACAGATCGATTTTTCATGGTTTGTTTAGCTGGGAGCGATGCTTTGCCCGACTTGGCTAATGTTTCATTGCCCTTTTTCTAGTTTTCTCAGTTCTCCACCAAATCCCAGCTAGGAACGCCGTGCCTACGCATTTACCACGCTAACTCAAATTTTATACAGATGCATTAGTCGAGTTATTTGCGTCATTCTTTTTTCCTTTCACTACTTTCTTTTTTATTAAGAAAACAGACATAGCCCCAGATAGAGTAGGAGGCTCGACGGGTTCTATTGTACATCTGTACCAAAATGTTCGAGCTACATTAGCACTTATGTTAAGTCAGACGTAATGTACCTACACGTACTTTATATACCTTACCGCACTGAAAATCTGAAGAATAGAGAAATTCTGAAGATGAGCAGAGCAGTGCGGAAATTGTTATGACTGTCAGACTTTCCTTTCTTTTCTCTGGATGGATTCATCTGGATGGTAAATATATGCAGGGCTTTGTTAAGAAAAGGGGTAACTAAAGTAAATACTTCTAGCGTAGAATGATATAAACCAATGCAGACAGGGATGAGAAAACTGCCTATGTGTCTGTCTAAATCGGAGGCAGTTTTGCTTTTCGCTTTCCTGCTCTTTGGTGGCATCGTGTTTACTCTGGCATTTCTTGACTAAATCGAATCAATTGATAAAGTTGTTTGTGCTTGGCAACGTATTCCTCCTTCTTATGCATGACACGGCAAAAAAGACGGACAAGACTCGTTCGGATACTTCGGCTATAAAGTAGAGGAGACGGCTAGGCCAACTAGGCGTGTTTCCGTCGCTCTTTGCCTCTTCACTCACACTTTCTTGACTTTCGGCTTTCGGAGAACCAACCTCCTTTCTCTATTGTTTTCACTACGGCTTTATGTATTGGATGAGATCCAATGAGTTTTCTAACCCTTGAGATAAATACGCTCCTTTTCCTGACGACAGATGACAAGACAAACAGCTCCCCAAAATGTTTACATTATTTAACCCGACGATCCCACTCTTCGCTTCTACGTATTTACTTATTATTAGGAACACTACTATTCATAGAAAATTGTGCCAGGGGCAATGTTCCGTTTAGATAGCTCTGATCTCAGCTTTTCAGATTTTCATACACTCCGTGCCAAACCTTTCTCTCAAATTCCAAAAGTGTTAGTCAGCATTCGAACCCAATCAACTAAGTAGACTTGCATTCGTCATAAGATTCTTGTATGTATCTTTACTATCCATTGGGAATCCCAATAGTCAATAAAAACGTATAGCTAACAATATTTAGCTAACACGTATTGCTTAAAGAATTGTTACGTTTGGGGAGTCTATACCTAATACTACAATGTTTCTGGCTACATATTTTTGAACACGGTAAATGCGCCGCAGCTGTAGAAGTTTATACAGCTCATTGACTCACTGCATTTAAGACATTCTTAATTCAACTCATTTCTATTGTCTATTATCTTAATGATACAGCCGAATCTAAAATTAATATTCTCAATGTTGTCTCTCCGTTATTGACACAATTTTATGACGCAATGTCGATTTACATAATTAGTGCATTAATATTGGATTTAACTTTAGATTCATTTCTAGTACATCAATTGCATAAATTAGATTCTAAAATTTTGTTAGTTTGGTAAACATTCTCATATTCAGTCAACACGTACATAGGTATACAGAGTATACACATGGATAAGTTGTGCAAAGAACTTTGCCAAAACCAGCAAAACCGACTGTACCAAGTGTGAAAGTACATTTAAAATATTTGTTCAGATTTGCTACAAGTACAGTATTTACCTTCGCTGCTTCTATTTTTCGGGAATTGTATCTGCCTTAATTCATTACCCAAGATTTCTGGTTTCATATGCGTCTTCTACACATAAGTAGTAGAACTTATGCAATTTAGAAATGGTTTCAGCAGTAAGTAATGACTATAAATAATATGGATAGGCTTTTGTAAAAAAGTGTCATAGTAGTCATATACAACTCAAAATAATCGTCCTTAGTTTCTCTATTTACATTGGAAGACTTTCTTTAATTTAGCGACATAGTCTATTAGGAATGCTGTATACTATGTACTACAGATGCATATATCTCTGTAGTCAAAGGATAGAAATGAAATTTTCATTTAAAAACTACTGCAAAGGATAATAGTGTAAGTAAGCAGTAGTCATTGTTATTACAATGCTTATTTTACACTGAGCATTTGCCTCCTATATATGGACAGATTAGCTTGGTATTACATTGGCTAGACTGCAATAATAATTTTGTGGAGCAGAATTGAAGAATAAGCAATTAACAGCTAATCTCGCTTTAATAGCAAACACGACTGGCAAATGCTGGATAAAATGATAAATATTTGTGACTTATCAACAGTAAACAGGCTTCAACTTCTTAAAGTGTCTTAGAAGCATTTTGTTAGTTCATTCTTTAGTTAATAAGGAACACGTCTAAAGTAGAGTAACAGCACTGGCATATACAAATTCAACTTCAAACAAATGCAACTATGTACTAGCTACCGTCAATTGTGAGAAAGCTTTTATGTTGCAGTAAAGAGTAAAGAGATAAATACAGACGAGACAAATGGATTAGGAAAGATAAAAGGAAATCCCCAAAATCATTATTTATTCGACACTTTCCAACAGGACAACTTTCGCAATTCTTTGAATTTCAATTACAGATAGTTTTACACATTAGACCAATTCATACGTAAATTAACATTTTCCATCAAGTACATTTTCTCCCATTCGATACTAAAACGATGAATTTTTCGCTCAGATAGAGAATCTACCATATAAGATGGCGAGTAATTGTTTGCTAAGAAATTGTTATTACAAATTCTTACGAATATTTATGTAGTAGAACTATTCAGAGTTGTACAAACATGTACCTACTTTTCAGGGTGGTTGAGATTTTGAGATCTTA
>JABASH010006778.1:0-10217 GCA_019776445.1 Tomocerus maximus
CAGGAGAGGAGGGTATTCCAGAAAATCTGGGTTACCGCCAGGAGAAGTGTGCCAGTGAGTCCAATCTTCAACTTTGAATTCCACCGAAGGATGGACTCCCCATTTTCCGCCGTCGGCGTTATAATACTGAGTTGTCAGCGGAGTACAACTTTCCCATCTTGCTTTAAACGTTGGAGTATATTCAATCGTAGAGGTAGCCGGAACCGAATCCAAATCTTGGAGTTTCAAATGTTCTACTTTTGTCAGGCAATCCAAAGCATCGACCACCCATTCCCGAAGTGCTCTTTCTCCACAGATTTTTCTCTCTCCCATATTTACTCCCAACAAAATGATTATCCTTCCTAAGGATTTTCTAAAGTTTTTAGAAAAAAACTATACAGAAAAAGCTACAAAAAAATTTCAGAAAAATGAATCTTGAAAAGAAAATGATTTACAAAAAACCCCTTTAAAGCTAAGCCAAATATTCTTTTCACTGTTCTATCCTCTAAGCTCTCTCTACTGACAGAACTAAGATTGGCAAAGAAGCATAATGTAGCTGTTAGCTTTCGAAATTTTTTAAAAATATGGATTTTTCTCCAGAATTTCAAAATCTGGAACACAACATGTACTTGCACTATTATAGGAATGCTCTGCTTATTTCATTAATTTCTTCATGTAGCCAGCTGTAATTGTAATATTTCAACATGTGCTTCCATCAGGGTTGGGACGTGGTAAAAACCACTAGTGGACAAAATGGACAAAATGGCCTCGTCAAAATGAACGTCAAAGTGGACAACATGTACAAAATACTCTTTGGGAGCACGCTGATACTGTACTTCAATAGTCAACTGCAAGTCAAACATCCTAAAAATTGCAATTAAAAATCAATAGAATGCGTCATTTTGTAGTCTCTTGTTACTAGACCAATGTTTTCTTAGTTTTAGGCAATGTTTCACCCTCTAAATATTTAAAATTGGATATGCTTGAGTTTAGGCGGACTTTTTATCCGTTTTGTCCGTTTTGTCGATTTGGTCCACCGGCCTGGACAAAATACAAAAAAGTGGACAAAGTCCCAACACTGGCTTCCATTATTTCATTTTGTAAAATGCATAAGGCGCAAAATACTCATTAGATGAAAACTGCGGAAACTAATATGGAAAAATGATTTGTAAATCATTAATAAGTATTTTGAGAAAAACCTCTGGTTGTTTAATCTAATTCCAACTGCAATAGTTTAGTTTTCAATCTCAACCATATGCACCTTACCACCAAGATCCTTGTCGTACCTACTAATTCAATATTTGTGCAATTAGGTATTCAAAAACGGCGTTTTAAGTTCTACTTATATAGAATATATAATATAGAATGCCTATTAAGTTGTCTCTAAAATAGTTGTACATGTACAAATTACCATATTTATTGATGGATTTTTATTTAACTATTTCTGGGTTGGTTTATGTTGGCTATATAGACTATTGACTGAAAAACAAAATCTATAGAAAGTTCAAAATTTATAAGTAATTATTTATGACAAGGCTATGTATTTATTATTTATACGTTTACAATTATATATTCATAAATATTAATTACATTAGAAGATTTTTAATTGATGCCGTCTATTGATAACATAAAGCGTTGACAGTGCTGTCGATAACCACAGATAAGAATGTGAGCACGAAAGACTCGTCTATGTAACCGAAGATGCCCACCTCTATTGACACCGGTTTTAAGCTCCTGGCAATTCGTTTGGTGTAACGATTCCCGCGTTTGTCGAGTGTGATGATGATCTTCTGAGAGTAGTGAAATAGCATACTTGCTTGCTTGAGAAGAGACGCTTCCAAGATGATCAAAATGACAGCAATTAACGGATAGAACGCATCTGTGAAACTCTCCATGAATTTTATGGTGCCATAAATGCTGATGACACTGAGTCCTTGGGCCACGACGATCAATGTGGGAACTACGACCGCGATATGATCATTTACGTATCGACTCAATATTTTGAACGCCATGAACATACGAATTGTTGCCCGGGTAGTTCCCTCGGTGAATTCTCGGCGTAGCGATTTCTGCATTCCCTTCATCCAAAATGTACAGAGATAGAGGTAAATTGTTCCCACCAGCAAGTACATCGTGGCGGGGGCCACGAATGCCATTGCTGCCACAAATATGAAGATCCAGCTACAAATCCTGATGAGAATTTCGGTGATTGGAACTGAGTCACGACCAGGTTGAAATGCAGGGAGGAAACTTAACGGTGTTCCAGATAATGTCACATAGAATGCCATCAGAACTGAAGTCGCCATTTCCATTGGTAGGATACTCCCTGCCATAATGTCCCATATGGCACTCATTGTGTTCTCAGGCACTCTAGGTGCCAAAATTTTGTGTTCTGTAGGAGATAATTGAATTAGATTCAGAAAATATAAAATAAAAGCCGCTTTGAATATGACCACAATTAATTGACCGGATATCAAAACAAAGAGGCTTAAAACAGTATTTTGTGTTAATTCAAATGATTACATTGACAGTTTTGATACTAATACTATAGCAGGTATGTATAGATACACTTTATATTCATTTCCATTAAACTAAAGCATTTCACAACCAAATAACAAATTAATATTAGTAAACCAATTTTATTTCTACCGTCCAATTCTCCGGCGAGTTGAATAAATGCATTCATCACGACAGGAACTCCATTGCCTTGAAGATGACCCACCACAAAAGTTATATTTGCAACGACAGAGAGAACATCCGTGCAGACTATGATGAAACAGAATAGTTTCCCAGAGAAACTCAGTCCATCATGGGAAAACAAAAATATTATCAACGTGCTCAGGATCCCTAAATTGAGTAAAGCCCCGAAAATCCAGACAAATACTTTCCATTTCTTCTTGGTGAACTTTACTCTTTTGATGGAGTGATTCCACTCATACGGAATGAGGCCTACCGATGAAAATAATGTGAAGTACGAATTGACTGCGAGAAACATTCGGTTGAAAAGCATGTCAATGCTTTTCAAGTGTTCATAGAATATAGTCTATAAAGTTTGTATTAAATGAATATGGACCATACAAGTGAATTTGCTGGTTCAGTTTTCATATATAGTTATGCTTCTATTTAGTATTGAGACCTGATGCAATGAGCAAATTAAAAATATTTTGACTTTGACAGTCACTCATGAAATGACGACTTTTGAAATATAGCTGGCTGTTTTTCGTATACTGTATACTTAGACCATGAAAATAATTAAGTCTTCCCCGATCATTTCTTGAGGCGGGCATTATTATTAGGAAACATTTAGCAAACAACAAGTACTGATTCGAGCTATTCGCTACTTGTAATGTCCCAAAAGTAGTGGTACAGCCTCCATATTATATTGAATTTATTTAATAAATGGTATTTACGATTTTAATTTAATTTCCATTAAACCATACGTACATCTATATACCTGAAAACTTTATAAATTTAATGTATGTAATTCTTGTAAGGAATAGTATCAGCGATTTTAAGTTTTTTCGATTAAGTGTACACTCGCATGTACCTGGAAATAGGATATAATAATTGTATTTAATTTATGTAATGGACAATATTGACAAGATAAGTTTTTCAAATTGCACACTCAAGTACATGTGCCGCAGTAAAAAGGATAAAATGATTACATTTAATTTATCTAATGAATAATATTTACGATTTAATTCACTTTCTAACAAGTATATAGTACATATACTCATAAGGGATGCAATGATGCAATAAAGCCCCAAATTAAATTATGTCGCCGATTCGTGGGAGTAGCTATTGCTAAGGTTCCTACGGTTAAGTAGCGTAGTAACCCAATTAGAGAGGTTTTATTAATCTGATAACTTCAGATTAGAACCCTTAGAAATAGCTACTCCTATGAATCGGCGATATAATTTGGGGCTTTATATGTAGCTAAATAAAAAGCTTAAATTGACTGCATTTAATTAATTTAATGAATATTATTAACAATTTAAGTCTTGTCAATGTTAACTCATTCACCATACCCACTTGATACTGAAATGACAGTAAGGGGTTTAGGGGATTTAAGTTAACTTATTTAATAACTTACTACTAATAGGTAATAATGTTGAATGTATCACTATCACAATAATTTAAATCATAAGAAAGTTTTCCAATGAGCAAATGGAATAGGTAAAGTTTGGAATTAGGAATACACAAATTTGTTTGTACGCAGGCGCTAGAGGCTTATACGCTTAGTGTTTATTATATTCTCTATATAGAAAGGCCAAATTCGTGTTACCAGGCATGCGCGGAAGTTTAACATATTTCAACAGATTCAACACCTACCTATACTAACACACAGTTGTGCTAGGCTGCAGCTAGTAATACATATTATATAGTCAGAGGGGAATTTTACTTCACTCAGGTTGAGTCGCACTACATACTATGATCCAGCCTTCGCTCGCAAATTCAACGTCAACGCTATGAAAAATACGCACTTTGTGCTGCACTATGGTGTCTAAATGTCTGAGAATCACGCAAGATGTCTAAATGACCCCTGATGATAAAGCAGAAGAGAAATTAAGAAAACCACCCAGTTTAAACTCCTTGGTCATGCCATGCCCATAATATATATAGTTTATGTGAAATTGTCTACTGAACCCTCTTGACCAGGGTATGAAAATCCCGGGTTTTTGGTGGGCTTTTTGGTTTTTCCTCAACTACAACTAATTAAAATTAACTACAATTTGTATATTAAAGGTGTAAAAATTAATTAATTATTAATTAACATGATTAATTCTTAATTAAAACATGAAATTCATACGATAATGTGCATAAAAGCTCAAAAATTAGTGTATCCTTGGGTGTTAAAACTGCCCCCAAAAACTCGGGTTTTTGCTAATTTTGCTACCCTAAAACCCAACCAAAAAACCCAGGTTTTCATGCCCTACTCCTGACGCTGCTGACAAAGCAATAGAAGACTACTGCTATTATTTGATCACTAGGTTACGGGCTGCAGTATTAAATATTTTTATTCAAATCAATCGAATCGGTTTATCGAGTACAATGCGACTTTCATTTCCGGTCAATTGTGTGCTAATTTACATTTTACGTTTTTCTTGAAACTCTCTTTTTCTCTCACCATTTTTGATGTATCATAGTTCTTATCTGATTTTCTAATGGTATACATTGTTGGAATCAGAAACGTATTGGCTCGAATCGCAATTTGGTACATTTTCGATATATTTCCCCGTTTGTATCCATTTCGTATTTAAATGTCGAAATTTTAATACAAATTCCGGATAAAAGGTTCAACCCTTGTCGATATTAAATCATCAAATATATCGAAAATGTACCAAATTGCGATTCTAGCCAATGCGCTTGCCATCCAACCTCAGATAAGAACTCTAGCTAGATGATACATCAAAAATGGCAAAAATGAATTGCATGAATTTTGATAGTCATCTGAGATTTCCAAATCGTATGCACAAGTACCTTAATTCTCTGGCGTCTATACAATGCATTGTACATTACAATGTACCCATCACTCCTTGGTACCCATGTAGTATACCATTAAATTAAAAGTGGAACTGTCAAGTTCCAATTTAAATATTTTATAAAGCCATTAAAATTGTTGCTTACTGTCCATCAAATTTTAAAATCATTTCTATTATATCAACGTAACACCAAATATTCTGGGGCGGAACTGTGCCCCGCTTTCTTAACAGAGATTTTCTTGGTTTAGGATAATTTTTGACTTTTGTTTTCCGGAGTTTCGAATATTCCCATTTCCCACTCTCTTTTGTTGGGTACCTGGGAAATAGTGGTAAATGTGGTAAATATGTTAAATAATTGAAAATACTGTGAAATTATAGAATATAAAGCCAAAAACTTTGAATTTTGGGGCAATTTTAGCCCTATTTCTCACTGTTTCCAAGTCTTCCCATTTCCCACTCAATTTTGCTTCCCACTAGTGGTATTTCCTTGCTGTTTTCCTGCTCCGCCAACCTCGAACCGTGTCCCTCCTCCACCTAAACCCCGTGATGACACGAAATCCCAGGGAGAATGACAGGGAGCGCAGCGACGACGGCCAAGAAATGATTTCATCCCAAAAGACTTCGACGCAAAATGAGAGCAGAGACCCGAGAAAGAGATATGCACACAAAATAAATATCTTGTGGATCTTCATCCGTAAGCTGATTCCTCCGGGCTGCTTGTCTTCATACCCCATTTTTGAAATATTTTGTTGGTAGGGCAGATAGAGACTGTATTCGTATTGCTCCTTCAAAATTCCAAGAAATCCTTTCTCCAGCATCCGTTGGAAATACGCATGGAAATTGTGACGGGAGACATGCTCAAATCTATAAGACCATGGCCACGTGTACAGCGGCTCTTTGGTCATCATACAATGTCCATCAGATGATAATTCTTTTGGAATCAATGGAACGACGTATTGGCCAAATTTGTTACTGCGGACATGGAATAATTTCATGGGATAGTTAATCATCAATGTCTTGCTGTATTCAACATTGAAGGTTTCATTTGGCTTTTCTTTTCCCCAATTATAAATGTAACGACCTGATTTAAATTTGTCTAAAATCTTGTACTTTTTAAAATAGTCGTATGCAACTTCATAAATGAAGACTCTCTTGTCTCTTTACCAAAAGTCTGTAATTATTTTCAAGGAGTTCTTTGAAGTCTGAAAATATTCGTTTGTCAGGCGGAGCAATTATTTCGCCTGTTATCCATGTTCCATAGAGAATCGTGATTGCAAATCCCGTGATGATGATTATCAAGTAGAGACTACTTCCACGATTGGGGGTAACTGACTGGTCTGACAGAAGAGCGGCCAAGGACATCAGAATCCGTCCGAGTTTTCTGCCAAAAGAGGAATCTGTGGAGCCTGAAACCAAAAATGAAATTGGAAATAGGGATAAGATGAGGAGCCAGCAATGACCATCAAATGTATTTTGAATTAGCACTGACAGGGGCACATCCACCAAATTAGGCGACGCCTCGCAATAGTAAGGAGTCACCTCTTCAAAATACTCGATAAATAGCTTTACATTCCATTCGAGAAAGTGGTAGGTCCAGGAATGGACATTTCTCGACAGATAAATTATTCCGTTCGTAAATCGTAGCAACTTTATATTAACTTTATCTTTTGTATAAACTGTTGTAAAATTTAATGCATCGGCCATCAACTCAACAACTATGAATGGATATCGGCATGTCACTTGACCCTTTTTTATTGTGGAATAGACACTCTCTTTGCATTTTGGCCATGGAGCAGGGATGTCGAATGGAGAGTCGTGACTGAATCCTAATATTTCTGTGCTATGTAGATGTCCATTTAAGGAGTTCCATACTTCTTTCCAATCTTCCCTCAAGATTTCTGCATCGGCAACGAATCTTCCTATAGTCCAGATAGTTCCAGTGAACACTGAATATTGGGTCATGTTATCAATGGCCAAGACTAAAAGAGGAGTCGTCAACTCCGTCCTTAAAGACAAATATCCCAATTCCTTTTTTGAACTTAATTGCGTTTTGTCGTAGACGATTATGAATGTAGAAGTGAGACGATTCACTTCTTTTCCAAAATATTCGATCAAACTTGAAATCCAAACATCTGGCTCCATCAGAATATTCACAGAGCAAGTGCTCTTTGATAAACTCCGTGATTTCCTTAAATCTCGACCAAACCGACTTCTGTCGTAGTTTGATGGAGCAAGAGTCCAGGGCTGATAATACTGATTGGACAACAAGAAGTTCGTCTGCCAGACTGAATTAGGGAATGTGATCATATTGAAATCGCAATCTTTGTAGACCAACGGGATGCCGGGGATGCAGTAGCCAGTCTTAACCACACAAAGACAAATTAAGAATTGAGAAAACTTTTTGAAATCCATTTTGCTGGAATTTCCTGCAACGTCTATAGATGTCAATGTACAAAGTAGAAGTGAAAGAATAAAATATTCTAATTCTCTTCAGACATAATCGAGGCCACAAGTCGTCGACTGCGGAAGTTGTCAACAACGATAAATTCAAAACACATTTCTAATACACAGCCCTATAACCCCAAATAGTTCCTCCACTCTTCTATTTCCATGATCTATTAATCTATTCAAGGAACCAGCAAGTCCATCAACGATAAATTTTTAAAGCCCCCTAACTAAAGAACCGAAAAATAATGATAATAAAAGTAATACGACTTAAGAAATATATTCATTAAAAATAAATTTGAAAAAGCTCCTATCAAAAACGAATTGATTCGTCACTTTAAATCTTAGAAAACAATTTTGAAGAGCCTTTAAATCGATGTGAAAATTTTGCCTACCCAAAACATCAAAAAATACTTTGAATATTTTTTGTAAATAGTTGCAATTTTTGGCGATAAATAGGGTAATTACACCTTAAATTTTATTGAAATAAATTGCCCATGCGCATTGCATTTATTTCAATTATTTCATTTTTGCAGTAAATAAATAAAAACAATTAAATGTGGCCATAAAATCATGCATTGAACATTTTTATGTTTAATTTTTAGATGTTTTGGTCTTATATATTCCAAAACCATGGGTGAAAATAGGGGAAAACATTTTTGCCTTTCAGCCATTTGGTACTGTCCTTCTTTCGAAAAATGTTTATTTCATTTTAAATGTCTATTTTTATTATAACAGAATAAAATAATATAAAAAGCCCGAAATATTTATATTTTATATATCCATCTCAGAGGTAGCAAATTATTTTTAACTTTTTCCATTCATTGAAAAGTGTGCGCCAAAAGGCAAAAATTGTTTTGCTTCGTTTTCAATAGTCGATTTGGTAGATCAAAACACATAAAATAAAACTATAACTGGCGATACAACATTGCATTGGTCATTCATTTTTGCAGTGTTTGTGTTAATTGCTCTGCCTTCCGTGAAAATGTTTAAAGCTAAAAATGTGTTTGGGCAAGAGGAAAAATAATTTCGGGCTAAATGATTCAAACTGACATTCACGGTAAACGACTCTACATTCGACTATCAAACTTACGCCGCAATAAATTGTCATGCCGATGTTAGAAACATTAGATAGAAACTCTCGGTGTATTTTTACAGCATTGAAGCTACTTACTATACTTTATTTTGTTCACATTAATTAGGAGTTGTTATGTTCATGCTCATCGTCCGCTTACTTCACTTAGAAACTCCAGGCCAATAATCGATATCGATCAATTGCTTCAATGAACTGTTATAATAAGAACCTATATCGGATTAATTTAGTTCCCCCTATCGAAATAATCTCCCAAAATCTCAAAGTACATAAAATAAGGTACGGTATGGTTAATAATTTATTTATGGTGATCTTTACTTAATGTCGTCTTTGAATCATAAACATCAATTTAATGCTGGCTACAGCTAACAACTGGAGATTTAACGCAAACTGACAGTTTAAGGTGCTCAAACCCGAATTAAGCGGCGAGCCATTTGACGCGTCGACCATGAAGAAAAATCAACACGGTTTTAAATTGGAAGACCGGATACTCTTTCCTGGCTTGCAATTGGCAGTGGAGTCTATGCAGTACAACGAAGTGGCCCAGTTCATCTTTACTCCCAAATATTTCTTCGGAGATGAAGGTCGACCTCCGAAAATTCCTGAAGGTAAAGTTTTTATGTCTTATCATAATTTATAAAAGATTATCAAGGTTTCAAATATTTAATTTAATCATTGTTTAAAGATTTCATTAATGGGAAAATTTTAAAGCGTTTGGCACACAGAGGAAATTGCCACGGGTAAGGTTTTGATAAGGAATTGTGAAATTGCCACTAATTTTGTTGAAATTGCCACTAGTGTTGTTGAAACTGCCACGGTATCGTAGAATGCTATAATTATCGATGAAATATGCACAGATTATATGTATGTTCAGAGGAAAGAAGCCAATGGGCTTTATATTATTAGGTATATAAGTAATGTGAGTTGAGCAAGAAGCGAGCATACCTAGGTACCAGCCTAAGCGAGGTAGTATGTCAAAAGTAAATTATTAAAATTATGCATTTAAAATTAAGTTAAATTTTTATAGTCAATTAGGCAAATATTTCAAAATTAAGCATGCAAAGACAAAGATAGAATATATTGTAGACTTATTGATATTTGGTAAAATCGTATGTTATACGCTTAGGCAGAGTGACATGATAATGACATGCTTGCAGATGTAATTTTTCAAGAAGTATGGACATGTACAGGTTGACTCCGCTATGTTCGACTTGTAT
>JABASH010006779.1:0-10217 GCA_019776445.1 Tomocerus maximus
ACTAACATGTACCCTGATATCATAAATACCTTCCGAGGAAGATATCTTGTAATAAAATAATAATAATAATGTTGTTAAGCTATTTATCTACGTTTAGTATCTCCTGCTCACCATCAAATGAAATATTCATGTCAGCTTTTCCCCGTTTAGTGCATCTTTTAACAACTAAATGTGTATAATCAGAGAGTTATTATATTACTATAGGATTTAAATGGCAAAATTTAAAATGATATAATACGAGCATCATTAAAAGAGCACAATGGTAGTAGATGAATACTAAAGCAGGGGATTTATCTCCATTCAACTTTTCAAGCTTTCAGAATTTAGTATTTTACTAAGTAAGTGTCTACTGATTACATACATTAATAACTGTAAGATAATATGATGTAGTAGATAAATTGGCATTCTGATCCTCATCAGAGCATGAACCAAGCCAATAAATAAACCAACCTCAAGTATAGACTCATCACAGGAAACTGCGACTTCCCTTTATGACAGAGCAACAATATTTAACGAGATTCTACTTCGCCCGTCCAACTTCGAGCTGTCACGACAAGGACACTGTGAACGTCAAACCCTTTCTCCCGTTTCCCATATATTTTGACTGCTTTCCCGGTCTAGGAACTGTTATCTTTTATTTAAAAACCAGTTCACGATTCTATTAACCTATCACAGCACCGTAACAAATGCACTCTCAAAAGTACAGACAACTTTTGCTCAATACGTTTGTTCATGAATGTCTTCGACATATTTCTATACCCATGTGTGTAGCACAGTTTATACATTTGGGGGAACGAGTCTAGCATAAACGAACATGAGTAGGTCGTTGTCGTTAGTACATCAAACTTTTTATTCGCGAATTCCTTGAAACATTTCATGCACGTTTTTTTGTAAATATAGTATATGTCAGCTAGATTTTGAGATTACAATTTCGATCAAATTCCCGAATTTTATAGTATTACATAAATGAGCTAGTTTAAATCCTGCTTTCATTACTTTTGTTTAAAATTAATACCTGAAGGATAAACATTAATAGCATTGTCATGTCCAAAGCATAACATCTGACGACAATGTTTTTTACTACCACATCAAGTAACATGAAATATAAATTCAATAAACGAATGGATTGATGTACTCTTTAAGTAGTAGAATAACGAAATTAATCACAACTCAGGGATTTTATGAAATAACCATGCGTGCAACCCTTGCAGTATTAACTGTATTGTACCATATACTGCACTAAGAGCAATAATATTGCTTTTGGATAAGTTGTCTGATTGTCACTAATCATTGTCCTCCGTTCTGTGCATTAGATAGGCTGATCATTGCTTTATAATAAAGTGCCTTACTCATTTAACGTAATCAACTATTTTTTTGATGCCTCGTTGAATTTATGGTCCATACATTTCACTATTTAATTGTTACAGTCTATAACGCATAACTATAGCTAAAGCACTTGCATGAAATATAATTAATTTTTGTTTTGAATGTAATTTTCCTAAAAAGAGTTCCTGTCTAGTGCATAATAAATACTATTTAAATGGCTCTGAGACAATTGCTTTATTTCTAGTAAGTCCATAAATTCTCTATTTCATCTAGAATTTACTTTTCCTAACACTCACATTTCAGTGCGGGTCAGGATCAGGCTGCTAGAAAATATTGCAGATAAAATTGACGGGCTTAAAAAGTTTGGGAGAAAGTTCTGTGATAAGGAAATTATTAAATGTGTCATGCCAAAGTTTGTGAGAGCTACTTGGTGAAGGAGAATTGACTTCATTGTCCAATGACTACAATGGAACAAATTCCGAACCGAAAGAGCAACGAACGTAGAAGTCAGTGAAACAACTAACAGCTCAATATTTAAAAATTAGGCGTCATGGTTTTGAGACGTGATACTTTTCCCTGAATCGTAAAGATCTGTTATAATGTAGATGTACCTAGTACATATGTAAATGGTATCAAATATTGCCCATGTTGTTATTATAAGCGTACATTAGATACTTCACAATGGGGAAAGCCAAATCCGTTTTGTAGTAACAATGCTATAAACATTACCATAGCGTGCACCTAACTGTTCATGGAGTCACAGTTGGAGCAGGAATGGCAAAGTGCAAACATAATGGGGATCTATTTCATTGGCTTATTGTCTAAATTAAATCGAGTTCACACGAAAAGATCATGCTAAAATGAAGAATAGTATAATTTTATGCAAATCCCCACCCTAGGATATACACATGAATCGGTTATCAGGAATTTTGCTTTGAGTGTGGGCGTACTGCAGATATAATCCTGTGGACACATTCCTAAATCTTTCGTCCGAAAACATCGATTCGTCACTTCTAAAAAGTGTTGAATGTATGCCAGGATTTACAAATAAAATCATCCATATCGCTCCTTCTAATGTAAAATAAATTTCCCTGAATCCAACTGTATCAAAAAAGTGTTGTGATTGCCTGTCTGTCTGTAGTATCACAAAAAATAGATTCTATTAATGCTTGAAAGACTATGAAACCAAAACCTAAGCTCAATTTGCTCATTTGTCTCGTTTTTATTCAAATATGCATTCATTTAGCATTCTGCTAATACAAATAATCAACCAATTACGTAAATACCTTCCTCAAACACACAAATAAGTATATAAGTCATATTGTAATGGTGATAGAATGAGATGCAAGGTTCGACTGTATACACTACTAATTTCATTTATGGTATACAAATTGATTTGCCCAGTTAACAGTTGCAGTATAATGTATTTGTGTAGCCATCAGTTAGTTTAGTATTTTGAGTTTCCAGGTATAAATAAAACCCACAAAACTATATTTAATTTCAATATACTAAACATTCAAAACTATAAATGATGGGTTAAAGTTAAAATATTTCTTTTTCAACTAGTAAATTTCAAAATTGTTAAGTACCTACGAGTCTAAGGTATACTACCAGTGTAACAATACCAACAATAATATTATGACCATGTATTGTAAAGGTATGAGTCTTACAAGGACAAAGACATACTATCCTCATATAATTTTTCCCTCAAGTGTACAGTAATGTTAGGTTACCAAAAGCGTACCTACCAGAGTTGCTTTTATTATATAAGTACATAGCAGTTGGAGACTAAAAAGCATGTACAAAATTATGCAATGTGATTACTTATTATATATATGCAAACTACAATTGGGGATCTCTTGAGTATGGAGCTACATACAAATTGCAACGTATGATTATGATAAATTCTATTACTATGTATGTCTATGTAGTATGTGTTTTGAATATTAATTGGTGTAAAAAATGAGTGCTTAACTTACTGACAAGGAAGAGTGCAACTTTCGGAGGCATGACAAACATGCCGACAAGCCAATCTGCAACCGCCAAAGACATAACAAAACAGTTAGTGACCGTGCGGAGGCGCCGAGTGGTAACAACTGCTGCAATGACCAGTGCATTTCCAGCCTACAAAGTAAAATTTCATATTTAGCCACACATTTAAATTAGCCACACCGTTTAAGTGCCATCATGAAATGCTCTTAGTCTTAATTAACCCATTATTACTGTCGTCATGTATGTACTGCAGTACCACAAATCATTAATTAGTAAAGGACATGAAAAATATATCCATGTAGATATTAAATGAATGCCAACCATAGATTTTCTGACTAATATCTCTCGATAAATTTTGGATTTTTATGCTAATATAATTTCCACATTTGTAGCTACTTACGGTTTAAAATGATCAATTTGTGTATGAATCAGATAAAAATAAGTTCAAGCTGGAAATAAATGATAAATATTCCTATATGCTAAGAAATGTTATTGGATTGCGGTAACATGAAACTCAGAACTCCCACTTTGCACGTTTGGTTCTTTACGGTTTGGTGCATCTGCATGTACTGCATTTATTAGAACTTACATGAATGCTCTTTTTTAAATTTATTCTACATCAAAACGGGGGTGGCCAATTCTCTGTGCTAAATACAACGATTTAGTTTTAGTCATTACTGTTGTTTGCCTTGTAATTTGTGCAGCAAGCCCTAGTGTAATAAATGTAATTAATGCAGATAGTCACTTTGCGACTCAAATTCAAATAGCAGTTTTATGTTGTGCTGGTTTACAGATACATAGTACTACATTCTATATGTACGTATCCCAGTCACTCGTCGACTGCATTGGGCAGACCAACTTACCAACCAATTACGTGACATTAAAACGAATGGTAAATCGATAATAATGAGAGAAGGTATTCTTTACCTACATTGATATAGCCAGTTGCCAAAAAAGATATAGCTAATCGGATATTATCTTGGATTCCCTATTTCCTCTACACATGTAACTGTATACACAGACCCAGTCACGCGGACACATCGGCTTTAATATTAATTTCGTTTGCTACAACCACCAGTAACGAAAGGTCATAATTATTCCTACTTCATTTAATTTGGAATTGAATTTAAACTTCCGATAACCCGGTGCTATTTAATCCATACTAAATAACTATGTATATCCGTACCTATTCATTTTCTCACTCTATATATTTTCAATGGAGTTAATGAATTAACGTTTTCTTCAAGATGTCAAAAGATTGCTCAAATAATTGCGCAGAAACACTGGAGACATGACAATTACAGATAAAATGTAGAAAAGTATCACTTTTGGGAGGAAATTAACACAATTTGAAAAATATGCAACCCTTTCCCTCGGAAAAAACTTGTTCAAGAATTGCATGCAGGCTTTCCTAATGGGATGATACAATAAAATTAAAAAATGGTCTGTCCTATATTAAAGTTAGAAATAGTGAAGGCGGAAAACCCTTTATATTTTATGCATAAGTCCATTTTAAGCCCAATAGATTGATAAGAGTATTGGATTGGCTATTATAAGTATTCGGTTAAATGAACTATCAAAACTGTTTCTCGCTTTTCATAAATCCCTATTTCCATTCCATGAAGCAAATATGAGCTTTTGAAATAACCTATGGCTATTTCAGCTGCCCATGCCACTTTAATGTCAAATTAAGGATTAAATAATGTATCACCAACCAACAGACCATTTCCTGGTTAATTTTGTTTATTTGCCCAAAGGGGTTTAGCTTTAGCAGATACAACCACATGAGCGGAAAATTAAAGTGACACTATTATCTACCTTCCAGTGTAAATTACATAATTGTTCCCTGTAACTTTCCTAGACAGGCCAAAAGTAATTTTGTGATTAAAAGTATGGTGCAACTTTCTAGCGCCCAAATATTTTCTCTAACAGTACCTACATTATTACTGCAACTCTGAAACTATATTTGTGCATGTAGGACTATGTTAGTAATGGCTATAGAGATCGAAAAATATATTATTTTTTGCAGAATAAAGAAAGTATTGAGATGAATTAGTATGAATAATTGACCAATTAGAAATAAAATATTTCTTTGTCCGCAGTGTTCATGTTCCAGCATTAGTTAGGTGTTATCCAACATGAAAATAAAAAGTGTCTTACCACAGTTCCTGCAATAATGGAGCAGAAGAGGGAAACCAAAGCGATGTCTAACCAACTGATACTATTGGAGATTTCCCCTTCCGACGCATTTACGTAATGACTGCTGGTCTCCCTCAAGGTAAGGTTGAAATTGTATTCCATGTAACTCTCAGTGGTATAAGGGTCCATTATCAGTAGATTCTCTTCGCTTTTCGCCATGGCTGTGTTCACAGTTCCGCTTAATAATGAGTTTGTTTCTTTGTTTTAGACTTGTCAAGTTGAGAGAATGGTAGATATGTCTGTCTTGATTTACACTTGA
Source organism: Tomocerus maximus (assembly GCA_019776445.1). Taxonomy (NCBI): domain Eukaryota; kingdom Metazoa; phylum Arthropoda; class Collembola; order Entomobryomorpha; family Tomoceridae; genus Tomocerus; species Tomocerus maximus. The sequence continues at coordinate 5,777 of JABASH010006779.1, forward strand.
GACACAAGAACCCTTTATTCTATTTTCATGCAGATTGTGAAAGGAAATCAGGAATATAATAATTGTAAAAAGGGCAATTCAAACTCAGTTTTATTTAAAAGTAAATAATAAATCAAGTAGTTTCTGTGCTATCTTGATTCAAAAGTTCAACTCCCTGAATTGATAAGGAAATGCAAAAGGGAAGTGAATGCATCAATTCTATTACTTTCTTGAAAGTTTCTTAATTTTACGTTTTCAGTTCTTCAATTAAACAGCAGTCTTCTAAAATTTTATGTCAGCCAGGTTACAGATACTAAAACTTATTTACGCATCAGACATCAGTCACGAGCTTGACGTTGCAATTTGCAATGGGAGATTTTAGTGAACTTTAAAAGTAGTTAATATGAGACGGTGGACAAGAAAACTTGTCAAAATAATTTGTTATATTACGAAAAGAGCACAAGTCGGAAAGTTTCAGACTCTATTTCTCCACAACGTTTCTCTGCACTAGAAACTTAGATTATTCATAAGTTATTTCACTGACACTGAAAACTTGCACATATTTCTTAGAGTTTGTTCAGCATTATTTGGTTATAGTCCCCTCAATTCAGAGTTATTAGTTAAGTTAGATTCTCTATTACACTTCACTTTTGCAGTTTCAGAATTCATTTATTTGTGCAGACAGGAATATTTGGAGAATAGTTAGATTATAATCAACAATAAGATATTACTTACTGTACAACACCTTAAACCATCACACTGTGTTGTGTATTTTTCTGTATTTCATGCATTTTCCATACAACAGTATTGTTTAAGAACCACAAATTCGTAGAACAGTGGGGACTATGAGACACTTATTCTTATTAGACTCCGTTTCACATAATATGTTTAGTGTGCAATAATGTACATAAGGCGAAACATAAGAAGACTTTCTACTTGTGCAATTGGAATAGAGAAAGAAGTGCACTGCACACCTAATAATTGTAATTTATAAGTATCATCAACTGTACAACAAACAAAGCCTCACTTAAAATATAAAAATCTTTATTATCCCCTTCTTACTTGCGAATCACTTCATTTGTTTCAGCAAACATGTTTTCTCACTTTTATTTTCATTCTTACTCTAAGAAGAAACGACACGAAGTACAAGTACTAATTACGACACCGAAAAATACACATTCATTACAGTACAGTAGTTTTGCTAAAGTTGTAAATGCAAAAGTCCTGTTCGCACTGCTTATTTACTAGCTTTATTAGCAGCGGTCACGAACGACTTGAGACAAATGATACTTTAATTGTCTGTTTAATAATATTATCTATACCTACTGTAGTATGATCTGTATTTATTTACCAAAACCATGGAATATTTCACAAACGTGTTCCTCGTCAAAGCGTAATTTATTATATTATTCAATAAGCAATAGAATTGAAAAATCCTGAAGAAAACAACAACCTGGAAACAAATTGTTTTTGTGAAATCTAGGAATGTAAAGTAAACAGAATTGTTTTTGTACCTACATGTTTAGAGTCTGGCATCGACAACAACAGGAATGCTTAATGTTCCTCAAGAAGTACAACTAATTAAATTTTTTATGTATATTTTTTGTAGTGGAAGTACTAATAGATTGTAATGGGATATGGTTTCGGGATGTATAAAATAAAAAATAGTGAATGCAACTGTTTGTGGAAGAAAAAAATTATGTGTCTTATTTCTTCAACACAGATATACTTAGAAATCAGAAAGGATATATCAGAGATTCACTTATTCACCAAAGAAAGATAGGTTAAGTATATACTGGTTTGTTTTGTCTGGTTTTACAGACACTGCGTAGAAAAACTAAACAATGTCGTTGCTTTGAGTGATTACTGTCGAGGTGCCAGCAATTGGATACAATGGAAAAAATACACAGCCTGACTGTATTTTGAAGACTTTGTTTGGATTTATTATCCGTGCTCTTCTATAGAATTCGAACAAATAGTATGGGTCGGTGTGTTGTAGTTAGGAGCCACAATACGAAGTTAGGAGTGAAGTTGAGATGAAAGAAATAAAGTCACTGAAGTTAACGGTCTGCTGAGTCTGAGTCTCGAGCCCGATATCCGATATTCACTGAAACATTGCTATATTTCGGTTTGTCTTATTTATTTGTTTCGTCCGGTTGCCTCTCCTGTCCCATTTTACAACACTTTGTCTTCAGGTATCATATTTCCCCTTTTTTTCTTTTTAACCTGTAAAAACAAAGAAACCATTTTAGCGAAAAGTGTTGTCACTGTTTGCAAGTACATAGCTAAATACAACAAAGAAAATTTTTCGCGATTTCGATATAGACAGCTTATTTTACATTAAAAAAACACGACAGACAAAACACTTTACATTTGTTTGTTGAAATTCACCAGTAGAATTATGTTGACGCTACCGAAGATTCTTAGTACCTTACTGAAAAATTATTAATACAATCAATGTTGTGTATCCTGTTGTTTTCGATAAATTTTCAAGAAAGTGTAGTTACAAGTTAATTCACGTTTCTTTGATCATCGCAGAGAGAAAAATGCTTTCTCAGGACTAAGCAAACGTTATGATATGAGTGACGCACCCTCAGCTAGCTCAGCTAAGTCAATAAGATCACCACTTATTGCATAACTTATCAAATTACGAGATTTCAAATTCGTACACCTCAACATTCAGAGTACAATGACATATTTTAAGAGCATTACAAGCAACATGCGCATAATATGCGAGTAATAACATTTGCTCATAATTTCATCCAACCCCAAATTTAAATAGGACATAGTGAATATAATTTTAAGTATATTTTTCGCTATACTAATTTCAATGGTACTAAGGACACCATCTGCGGCGATCGATGTCTTTATAGTATATGTACGTACATATTCACTAAAAATATAGTAGGGAATATATTAAAGTAATAAATAATTGGCGAACTGGTAATCCGCACACCACTCACGTTTACTTATATGCTACACAACAGAAAATCGTATGTAGACGATCACGTAGTAATTGAGGATGCTGAAGCTAATGGCTGGAGACACTTCCCTAATATCGACGATAAAGTAATGCAGTCATACCATAGTCAACCAAAGTTAAGTAATCACTAATGTAAAGCACACACTCTCAGTGTGAGTGGATTTAGCTGACAGGTTGTAGCTTCAGAAATCTTAGCATAGGTAGTGAGTTTCCGTGGCATTGGTATACACGCTCCGTTGTACTAAAAGGAAAATCATTGTTGTCGCAAGTTGCGAGACATTGAAAATGAACGTGATTGTGAATTTTATTCTGGAATATTAGTCAAGATCATTTGCATAAGTTGATCTCTGAAAAACCCAGGACAGTGTATCGTAGAGTGCATGATGTCCTATAATCAGATGCACTAACGCGAACATATGCCGATATGTACGCATGAGACGGACTCGGTTTGCAATCACGGAAGGAGCAACAGAAACAACTGCTCCTGCCATGCAACTTTGTCTCAAATGAAGATGATAATAATATTCATAATATGTTACAGCCGAGGAAATGCTCGTTTAGGTCCCACATGTTAGTTCCAAGAATAGGATCTCCTTTCCAGATTGTTTCTAATTACAGGCTTAGCGAATGTCCTTCATTTTGCTTTATACGATCATACACGTATCCACACTTCTGTTATCTCGAACTTATAGTTAAGTCGCTAAGCTCACTAACAATGACCATGCAGTGTATTCAGAACAATTGTACTTTGTACAGAATCGTAGTGCAACCATCTTTTCCAGGGAAGAAAATTAAGTTCTGCTACACTTGTCCATATAAGAAGCCGACCCACTTGTCACAGTCGAAAATACTTGCACACAAATGCTAAATACATAGCTAGTCACTGCCTGGTGGTTAAAATTATAGGGACTAAAATCGTAGTGGCTGAAATGGCATGTATTTTCTATTCATTAGAGTTGGAATTTGTTAAAAATATTTTGCGTTTTTGTTTGAAGACTCAGCTTTGTTTTAACTGAGACTCGTCATTATAGTTTTTTTATAATTCGTCAGGAGTCAGATATGTATGAGCCAATTCAGATAATTTAAGTCGACAAAATAAATAGTTTGAGAAGAAAATGTGTGGACTAAAACTAAGGCATGTTTTGAAATGCTCTGTTTTTATTTCTTAAGAATTAGTTGTTAGGAAACGAAGAAAATCATTTTTAAAGCGAAACCCTCGGACATTTAGTGAAAAGTTGCAACGAAAGCAAAATTATTCTTTTCTTACTGTGTCAGCATTTATTTAGATTTACTCAGTAAATAAGGCGTAATAATGCATGGAGATGTATTTTTGTTCCTTCTAGATAAGAATAAGAAGCCATAGCGAAGACCTTTCAAATGTGTATAATTATATTACTAAAAGCTGTATATTAGAATCCAATGATCCATACAATATTTTTTTGTTTTTAAAACTTCCGTTTGGTTGACTTGTAGTTATAT
>JABASH010006780.1:0-10217 GCA_019776445.1 Tomocerus maximus
ATAGATAGGTCGAGTTTCTGAGATATGATCAAATCTGTGCACAAATGCACCAACTATTTTATTGCAAATTTTTAATTATCGAATTTATTGGGGGAAAATGTGGACAGGTCTAGGGATTATGAATGAATTAAAATTTAATTAATTTTGGTTTAAACACTAAAAGCATCAAAGCTTCCACTGGACATTTTCCATCCAGCATCCATTATCTGTCCAAACATGTAGTATGAGTGTGACGTAAACTAAATCGATTGCTAAATGAACACAATGAAAAGTGAACAAAAGACTCTTTTGTAGTCTGTAATTAGAAATAAAGACCTTCCTCGTGTAAAAAGTCCACATGATGCCAATCTGTCTGCTTCTCCTGCGACGGATTAACTGCGTACCTACCTACCGCACATAAATAGGTATGCTAACAGCAACACTATATTTATACTATTAGAGTATATTTAGATTAAGCTTAGGTATAATATTAGTAGATAATAGTAAGAGCACCAGAACTACAGAGTAATTTCATCAGCGATTTTGTAACTGCATGGTAATACAAATGCATTTATTTGTTTTCCTCCAGATTCCTATGTACAGATACTAGCATATGTCTCAATTAGCCCAAGATCTTTCCACTTTTACTTAATAATGAAATGAAGCGTTGCTAGTTTTGTTTGTTTTAGAATTCCGTTCAGTCAGTGTGCATAGGTTGTGTAACTGAGAGTGAGGTTAGCGACTGCCGAATAACGGTTCTATCTAACTCTATCAAGAAGATCTAGAATCTAGAACAACTCACTCTCATTTGTAGTTGATGTAAAGACACTAAAGATATCCACCTAAAATACAATTGCCAAATAGCCCCTAGTGCAGCACTATATCATTTTCATCCTTAGCTTTGCTTCTCAAAGTCTGCCTGTCATCGTATTATTTAGAGTGTGAAATGGTCTTGGGAGTTGGCAACGTAAATTTTGGCAATATTTTTTGAGTAAATCCTTCGCATTCAAAATTAGTCTTCTATTCTCCCTCACATTGTAAATTAATTGCTAGCCAGTACAGAGGTTCATTAAACCACAAGATATTTTCACTCATTCAGGTCTGGGTCACGCTGTACTGGATCATTAAGATATCGCATCGGTACAAAATTAAAATACATTCATAATACCACTATTTTCATTACACTTGCTATACTATACTGTTCGTACTTATTTCGTATATGTGTCTAACGCCAAGTTTGTCAAGGCAGGACATCAAGGTTTTCAACAAAAACCATTTTGACATTACTGACCTGCAGCTTTTGTTAAATAACCAGTCTCTTCTATAGCTATTGCACAACTAAATAAATTTCAAATGATAATGCTCTGCCTATCAATAGCGAAGGTTTCTAAAGTGCAGAACCCTCGATCCCTGATTTTCCACATTTATAATTACGACTGAAACTAGTGAAAGTGAAACCTTACATAAAAATCTCAGTATAGAGACTCATCATCTGAAATGACAAAGTAATTATGCCAAGTAGTCTTGCCTTCCAACTGTTCCAACATTTCAATGGTTTCTGGGAAATTGTCTTTTAATTGAATTTTCTCGAAATATGTACTTGTCTTTGTTTTGTCTTACTCGGAGAGCTATTTATTTGATACTTAGCAAGTAAATATGTATAGATCATCTGTAGTGGAATGGACGATGACGATAGAGGATATACTATTGCTTCAAAAATAATTATACCATTAAATTATCTAATTTTGCAAAAAATATCACCGAAATGACAAGACAGCTGTGAACACATTGTCGCCAAATGTATGAGGTTTGCTCAAAGACTTCTACAGATGATTCATAGTCGTAGTATTAGCTATCTACAGTAACTACTTATATGGATTTACTTTTTCCGCATTTTAACCATTTCCTCAAAAATGCTGAATGAAAATATGACGACACCCTAGACCAAAAAAGTAATTTATCGCAGCACACGAAAGATGTACGCTACGTACTTACGTACATAGTCTGTGACAGTGACACAACTGACACACCTTGATTATTAACAGTAGTCAAAGAAAATTGTAGACATTTTCATGGGTTATTTCCTACACCCCAAGACTCCAAACTTTTTCCAGCTAAGTACAGATATAATCAGTTTGAATTATCCTGTAAAATTGTTGTCTGCATTTTTTAAGACACTGTAATTTTCCGATTGATGTTTCGTACTCTATAGGGTTATATACATATCGTGATGATGTCAATACTGATAACAAACTTAAGTAGTATAAAATTATCAATTGTCAACTATATAGCATGAGCATGATCCACAGCTTGAATCAGTACAGTAGTATCACAAGAAACGTCGTAATTTACATATATTTTTTGCCCTTACAGATTTATCTGTCATAGATATGGCTAAATCGTAGAACACTTCTAATTCATTGCAAGATCCAATGATCCAATATTTATAAATAGTTCACAATGTGACTTTGTAACCAATATCCGTAAAATCAACGTGGTGGGTGACACGTATCCACGTACTATCTACTTACCGTAACTATTTATATTTACTATTACCACGATTACGATAATTTAGATAGGTTTCTCCATTCATTTTTATGACTTACGTCGTTACGTCTTATTATCATAGTATATTTTTCAGTATCATTACTATTACTCCTTGTAGACTTCAAGTTCTAACTTATTCTATAATGCTGCTGCTATGTAAATAAATACACATCATTGTGTATTCATCCCTCTGTATTAATGACAAGCATGACCCTGTATCAATATTTGTTGTATGCAAATAGATTGAGTTACATAGCTGTTGCTCTGTCTCAAATGCCCATTTAGTTTTAAAATGTGAATAAATGCGCAAAATAAATGTTATAAGCAAGCTGGACATTCTCAGTTCATTTAACTTTATCTGTTTCCTGTCATTACTCTGCTAAATTGAATAGACAGTGGACTATTAAGTTTCGTTTTTTAGGTGTAATACACACAGTAAAATTAATTCAGGCTTTGTTGGCTACAGTCAGGGCTATCAGCAATAGCACCAATACCAATTGCAACAATCACCACAAAAAATTGTTGGGGTTGAAAGTTCAGAACTTGCGAATGAGAATGTATGTACTAGTGCGTAGTACGTGGAGTTAAAGAGGTTTAGATGTGCATTACATTCATATAAATATGTAATGGTACATGACATGATACTATCTAGGCAAGCCTAAAATAGTAGCACGTAGCTTAGTATAGGTATGAGTCTAATCCAGTCTTTCTCACATTAACTGCGCATCAATCAATCGATTATCTTTTACAATGTAATGTATACACATTATTATACAAACTGACACTGACTAACTAGTCCCAACACAATGCAGTAGGCAAACAAATATAAATGGTAAATAGAACTAATAAACTGATTAAAACCTGTCCTGTTGAGACTGTCAAAGAAAATTTTTGTGTACAATACGCTTTATGCGCTACTTTACTCGTATAAGCATTTTTATTACATACGTAAGTATTATAATATTGCAAATATGTACTTACTCTACATTCTACATAACACCTAATTAATGATACCTATTGTATGCACTTCAAATACCTAAATACCATCTAAGCCATCCTAAACTGTAAACTCCATTACTTTACACAATATTATAAACTGCTATTTACCATAATGCTATGCTTACACATTTACTACACCAATCCACTACTACTACTTTTAGCCTAAACAACCGAGTAAAGACATCACTCAAATCACTCTGACTCTGACTGAGAGTACCATATAAAACAGACTACACTACAACACTTTTACAATACAACTACAACACAACAACATAACAGTCAGTTCCGTCCCGAGTGAGTCCCTGTTGACTGTTGTCTCTTCATGCCCCAATACTTATACCTATCATACCATTATATTATAGGTACCATTTTATTACCATACCATGATACCATACAAAAAGGTCCAACGCGAAACGGTTCAAGTCACGAGCTGAGACGGCACAGCGCAGCACAGGCACCAAGGCACAACCTAATTAAATCTAAATGATATGATCCATACATAGGTAAAATTATTAGTTGTCAAATAAATGAATTACTAATGTTTATTACTATTAATCGTCAGATCATAGATTATCACATTTAACCTATTCATAAAAATAGTATTCGCTTACTTCGAGCATGGAACTGGAACCAGCTAGTGATATATCACTGTATAGATAGTGATAGAGTCTGTACTACTACTCTCAGTCTCAATCTCAATGCAAACTTATATAACTAAGATACTAGGAAGGAGTACTTATTATGGAGTAGTGATGAAGAAGTAATTACATTTAGCTAATCCTAGCAATCTTTATAGGAAACTGCCAATAAATCAATCCAAATACTACTCTAATTGAGCTAAGATGAGCGCTTGAAGCTGTACTTTTAATCCATCTGTGGCAAAGCATTTAAAATTCAGAATCAAAATCATGTCTAATTTTAGTATAGTGTGTCTATTCTATATAAGCAGGATCAGCGACTGTAAGTAAATGGCCATGAAAAATCGATGGAAACCTTTTGGGCCTAAAGATTATCATGAGCATTATATATTATAGTCATAATATTTAGGTTTCAAATACGATAATACATGAATAAAATTGATGCTTCTGCTGTACTTTAAAAATTCAAAACTTTGTTAGTACCTACACTAGACTACGTTTAAGCAATCAATTCAATAGACAAAAGATAACACCTTTTACTATACCAATAAAGAAATGCTCTAGAATATTATTAAATACAATTATATTGATAAACATGTCCATCTTCAGTACATAATACCACATAATGAAATGATACTAAGTTGGATTGTAGTTGCTGGTCATAAATATCATAATATCGTATTGCATTGAATCCAGCGATATTTAATACCTTTGACCGCAAGGTTTCAGCTAACTAATAAAATAGGAATATGTTAAGGGTTAATTATCATGATGACCCAAGCGAGACGTTATAATATATCTACATATGTACTATACGTATGTGCTTGCTGACCTACAGCAATTAAATTACTGTCAATAGTTTATTAATTTAAATTTAAGCGTACTACTTAGCTTAATATTATTAACACACATTTTCATTACTTAGTTAGCTAACACCGGGTTATCGTTAATCAAAACATTTACACTTTTAATTACTTCAATAAATCTAGATGGGCCGTACACAAACATGTAATGATGACCATGGAAAGAAAGGGCTGAACAGATACCAGATCGTAATTTTAAAACCATCATGCGTCAGACATTCGTGAGACTAGAGATACGGACAGGACACCGACACGTATGATGATGATGTATCTTTATCCGAAGTAGAATGACCAAAATTCGCAGAGAACAAGTATTTGACCCTTGAATATCTCTTAATATTGTTGTTGTGCAGCGGTATGGCAATTGCACTAAAATTTAAGGTATGAAGAGATAGAGATGGATGCTGAACTTTAACCTACACATACTTACATATTACCTACAGTACAGAAGACACCATAACGTCCATAACATTGAGTTTGAGCCTAAGCAAAGTCAAGGTAGCGTAGTAGAAATAAATTATTTAAAGAATTTATTTGATACGCACAAACAGTTATTCATCCTGTTGGATAATTTTAAATTAAACGATTATTTACAAAGCTATTAATTATTTCATTTAAATTGTAGTTTTGTTCTTTACCACTTTTACGTTATAATAATTGTAAGTATTGCTGCGTCCAATAACGAAAAAGGATGGTAAGGGGTAAAACTATGGGTTTCGGGTTCAGATGATGAAGTCTTCCGGATTCAGTAAGGCTCCAAAAATTAGCTGATCTCCTCCACCATCCTTTTTCGTTATTGGACACGGCACTAGAAACATGTCAGCGGCCAGTGGCATAGGTATGGATACGAAGAATAGCTAAATCATTGATAATTTAATAGTAATGCCTATAGATGAAATCTGGAAAAGCTAAACTTAGTAATTCAGTAATTGTTCTTCCCTACTACCCTGTCTACCATGATATTTTGGGTAATTACAATTACATTATAGGGCAACAATAATTGAACCCTGAAATACGATTTTTTTATTGTATTCAAGAACTCCTCCCTCCGTTATTAATTCCCTGTCAACGATGGACGATGACAGGTATCACAGCGAAATCGCAAAGCATGAACCACCAGACACTCTACTCCAAATTCAAAAATAACTATTTAGTTATACCATTTTACTGTTATTATAAATTCGAGAAACGTTAGTCTTAAGTAAAACGAGGGCTGAGTGGAAAAAAGCAGCTTTTACATGGCTTAACTGATTTTAAATTAATAGAAACAATTAAGACTTAAATGCTTTACATTTAAGTTTACAAACTTTATTTCGAAAAAATGTTTACTTCCTTAAAGGCCATTCCGTATTCATTACTTAGTAAATCTTATTGTATAATACAGCATCATTATATTAGTACTAGTAACAATACCAGCAGTAGCAGTAATTCATCTATGGGCATAGAAGCAACTGTATAATGCTTACTTTTTAGAACTATTTGTGCAACAGGACATAAAGAAAGCCTGGATTAAGTTAAATCACGATCAACCCTACTCTTTCCAATTAAGCCTACTAGGTTGCCACTGACATATTATCTAGTTTTCTCACACTAACTATCAACTTCGATTCAGAACAAAAATGTACACCTATCAATTTATATTTTCAGACCAATTATTCACGATGTGCTCGAGAGTTGCTGTTGCCGGGAGTTTCATTCTGGTTATCTTTCTGAGGATTCTAAGTTAAAAAACATTGATTTAGTAAAACCCTTTTAAATATCTTGCAAAAAATGGAAAGTTACAAGCATTTCATACATTTATATTCACGGGCCTGAGAAAAATGTGGGACCTATGGTCCCGGGAAGGAAGGTAGCTGCCCGGGAAGGAAGGTGTACCTGCCCAGGAAAGCAAGTAGTTTTCCTTTTCGGGAAGCTTTTTGGGAAATCGGGAAACTTTTCTTCCCAGTCCCGGGAAGGAAGCTGTTTCCCGGTGGGACCGGTCCAAGGAAGCGGTTTTCCGGTCCCGGGAAGAAAACATTTTCTCAGGCCCGTATATTCATAATTCATACAGATGCATGGTTCACTATATACAGTACATGTCCTAGGACAAATATAATTCCAATTTATTTTATTTGAATCTGAATACCGAAACGACCAAATTGTATAAAAAATACATGATTTACAATGATATATTTATAAAACGTTAAAGGAAATTTTGACAAAAAGGAATTTCGTGGAAATACATTTGACCCACAACATTAACAGCAACAGCTATTTGATTTGACATAATATAAAATATTGTAATATCACAAACCTTTACTTGAATTTGGGCTCGAACCATGGCAGACTTTAAAATCATAAGTTTTGTTCGTCTTTCATATTCTTCTCCCATTATTAACGATTTTTCAAATGTAACACTTCTCTGGTCTATATTCTTAGCATAAAGTATTTTATTATGAGAATCAATACGGGCTTGAATTTGTCCTTCTAGAATGAGTCCCATCAGCTCGTTTTCCAATGCAGGTATGGTCGTGTTAAAACTCTGCGACATTTTATTCAAATCAGCAGAAGCATAAGGACTGAAATATTGTATGAGTCCTCTGTTCCTAATTTGACTATATAACGTCCGTACATGAGGTGCCAGATACATGTCCAGCAATAAATTATCCTGTTAATAACATAAGAATAACAAAAACAATTAAAATATGTCTTAGAATAATATCTACTACAGCCATATCGCTTTTCAAGCTTTTAAAATTAAAACTGTTCTGCTCACCCTCATTTCATCTAGCAGACGAAGACAGGTTCCATACTTTGATTCATGAAACTTAAAAATGACGTCACGAACTTGGGGTTCCAGCTCAAGAAATAGCTTGAATGAGCTAAAATATAATTATGCGATACGCCAACTTTAAATACAGAACGAAACCGGAAACCCTTTGACTACTAAGTCCACTTGTGGCAATAGCAAACTGATCTTGCGTAGGTTGATATAGCTTTATTACTTGAATTAATATTTAAACATTCGAACAACTTGCCTGCTTGCAATAACATTTCTTTGCAACTCATCTCGGTCATACGTGGCAAGGGCGCATAGACCTCCATAAACAGCTACATTATTTGGGGAGAGCATATCTGAGAAGTCACAGTGATCAAAATTTGCCTGAAGAAAATACTTGGCAGCAGATTTGTACTTTTTTCCTGCCAAGTCAGCTAGACCAGCTGCACAACGTAGTTTGGTAACTATTTGAGCGTTTTCTTTCGTACTTGCCTACAAAAGTTTAACAACCATTATTATATTATTTCTTTTGTATTAGTTAAATACAATATTATGTTAGGTAAAGGTAAAAATCTAAGAGACTTACAAAATAGGGAAATTTTTTACAGCGGAGCATGAAACTGTTGAAATCAATCTATTTTACACAACGATTTACAGAATCATACTCATTTTAAAAATACGACTCTCACTAATTATGGCGGATTAGCGGCTAGCGGAAATTCATGTTTAGATGGAGTTATTTAATTACTCGGAATTCTTTAATTATGCTAATTCTGTAGTAGAGCATTACGTGTTTAATAGAATCATTACCTACCTACCTACAGTCGTACAGTTTCATGCTCCGCCATAAAAATATTTTCCCAACCTTACTCTACTCTTCATCTACCTGTACTCAGGTTTGGTTTTAGCCACCTACCTGTTTTAGCCGGTCCGGTTAAAACCAGGTTAAAACAGGGTTTCAACCATATTTTGACCGGCTATAACCGGCCAAAACAAACGTATCGTGACTGCTGCCGGTAACAACCCGGTTTAAACCAGTTTTAACCAGCCTGGTTTAAACCAATGGACAGACAATTTTAAACCAATGTATGTATGTATGTATTCAATTTAGTTTTTTTAACCATTTGACTTACAACATTAATTGCAGTAAAGTTACTGAATTAATTGTAGTTTACTTGTATTTTATATAAATTTATTTAAAACATACTTTGCCTTGATCCATCACATCTGGTGTATTTTCAGCCTTAGAAACAAAATTAAGGACATGGGTCCAGTTTTGAAGATATATGGAAACCTTGATAAGAGAATAACTTTGATTACACCTGTATAATTTGATTAGTAATTAATTTAGAGAAGAATACAGTACCTTAATAACATTCAGACACATATTTACGACATGTTTGGCCGAAGTACAGTAATCACGAGCTCTTGAAAAGCATTTCAATGCATTCGTAAGATCACCACTTTCTAAATAGTGTTCCGCTAAATCATCGTGCCCTCGCCTTATGCTCTCTTTGATCGAATTTGATTTATAGTTTTTTAAATCTGCGTCCAATTTTTCTAATTTAAGGGCGGATTTCTTAGACTTTTGTTCTATCCAGGTGACATCCATTTGAGGCAAATCTGGAGGTGCTGCACCACTTCCCCCCGTCACATCGGGCAAAGGAAAGGTTCTATTAAAAATAAATAGTTCTAATTCTTTTAATTCTATGTAGAAGTACTAATGACCTTCAATATTTTGAGGTTAGAATTAAAAATCATGCTTACGAAACAGCTTCTCGAAGTTTCTTGTGAAGCTGTTGGTACATAGCCACATTAAAGGTCCCTTGCACGTGGGCGATTGCCACTTTAAGGGCTTCTACTCTTAAAGTTGGACAATGGTCTGATATATGCATTAGTCGAAGAAGACGTGCCATTCCAGTGTAGTTATTGATATAACCTTCTAAATCCTACAAATAAAAATCAATATCAATCAAAATCAAAATTAAAAATGGAAAATAGTTTTAATTTTAATCCGGCATTAAATAATTGGTAATATTTCTATGTTAGTACAAATTGTTTTTACCAAAGATGGATTTTCAACTAGAAATGCCTCCTCTTCGGTATTATCATTTTCCTCTGGAGGAAGGTCAACTTGCATCGGCTCAACGGCATTGAAATCTGATCCAGGCATAGTGTTCACGATAACCTAAAGATAAAAATATAAAACAATAAAATAAGTTAATAGCTGATAAGTGATGACAGAGACTGATAACCAATTGCCAAATCACAAATGGGGACTTTTGCCGTGAATCCGTGAATAATAAATTTTGTTTTCTGTAACCAGTTTTTCATCAAATGACTCCTATTACCATTATTATTGTCCTGTCACTCACAAAAGTCAAGATAAGATTCTTTTTCTTTCACTTTTGGTCATTGGTAGTTAGTTCGAAT
>JABASH010006781.1:0-10215 GCA_019776445.1 Tomocerus maximus
GTATCCATATACACATTCTAGTAAGTATATCTGGTTTCTACCACGTGTATATACTTACTGGTAAATATATAAGCATTCTGAATGTACATACTGACTGTAACAACTGTATTCCTTTCTTTGTGGGCTTACTTACATTATCTACCCTAGTATTAGATACTATTCGGAGTACTTGGGTGCGGTCAGACTAAAAGGCCCCATCCTAGGGTGGGGCGCCCCACCCGCCCCATCCTAGGGTGGGGCGCCCCACCCGCCCCATCCTACAAACCTAACCTAATTTTAATTAATCTAACGTAAAATTAGAGTGGGCGGGTGGGGCACACAAAAAGGCCCCACTCTAGGATGGGGCCTTTTAGTCTTACCGTACTTGGGTGTAAGTCCATGCGGATGGAGAAAAATGTTTTTTAGTTTTCCTAAGTAAACTTTTTCCCCGAAAAAAATTACGCATTATCTACCTAATAGTTGTTTACTATGCCCACCTTGACTACTATGCTATAAATTTTTTACTGCTAAAGAGTAACAGTTTATTTGGATGTAACAACCACCACAAACAATAAACTCTGTATTTACAAGAAAGTAGTTATTGTAGCTTTCTCAGTTTATGTTATCGTCGTAAGTCGTATGTGTATGAATAGCCAGCCTTATTAGGATTACTATTGCTGCAAATTTCTTATTTACATGCACTGATACAAGTAAATGCATCTTTTCCTGCCTGAGACATAACACACGTATTTATGCATTTAAATTCACAAGAATATAAGTCAAGTTATAAGTTAAGGTGTATGCATAGCAGTCTATATTTACATGCTCAGTTAATTGCCAGTTCGTGTATAATTATGATTTCCATTGAATACTAATAGTAAGATGACTGAGAAGATTTCAATGTTGACGTATACTGCTTTGTAGAATATAATAAAGTGCTGAAGGAGTTGGCCTACCATTTCAACTACATGTCCTGAAAAAAATCCTTGATTACTGTTCCAATCAAGCAGCAACGATTAATAATGGTATGTTACCTAGTCAATAATGGCATGACCATGTAATATGGGTGTAAATTATTGTTTGTAGACCTGTATGGCGTTACTATTTGTTATTTAGATTTATTGTACAGTATAAGTAAACTGACTTAGAACGAAATATTAAAATGTCCTTGAACACTGAGTTTGAGTCTAACTTTACAATAAGAGCTCACTTGTGTACCGTCCAAATGAAGATGTAGCCGATAAAAATTGTGACAATAGCCGGAGTATGAGGTGACTGTGCATTAGTGTTGACTTGTTTGGATATAAATTATATAAGTTGATATTC
Organism: Tomocerus maximus; assembly: GCA_019776445.1. Lineage (NCBI taxonomy): Eukaryota > Metazoa > Arthropoda > Collembola > Entomobryomorpha > Tomoceridae > Tomocerus > Tomocerus maximus. Next base: position 1,306 of record JABASH010006781.1, read on the forward strand.
TATTGAAGGGTTGTGTGTGTAGTAGTTGCAGAGAGAAGAAAACAGATATTTATGACAGCCGAGCCCTGAAGAGTTGAGTAAGATAAGTGGAATGACTATTATTTATGCCTATTACTTGGTTGTTCTGTCTGCTCTTGTGTTTCGAGAGTAGTTTGTAAGCATTTGGTAATGCATGTTGTGATAGATGAAATATGTTTGACAAAACTTTTGCTTCCGTTATGGTAGGTTTGACTTGTTGGGCCGTGGAGTGAGGCAAGCAAGAGTCGGTGCGGTTCTCTAGTTCGTATACTAAGCTGACAAATGTTTGCATTTCATTTTCCCCAGGTATGGATCCATGTTCAGTTGGAGATTGATGCATTGCCATGGACAAATTATGGGACAGAGCTGGAGGAAAGTACATAACGGGGGCAGTAGTTAGTTGCATTTATTCTGTGCGAGTGTCGGAGTGGTGGAAAGAGTCCATGTCATGCCCATGAGACAAAGCGACATGAAACCAACAAGGACGTAGTAATAAGGACGAAACAAGACTTCACATCTGCTCTAAGTAGTAACGATCGTATTTGTAACAGTTAGATTACGCGGAAATAAATTCCACTGTGACTTGCTGTAGCTCAAAAGAATAATCCTTTCTTGGTGAGCTGTGGATACGGACAATGCAACTGAGACACAGAAATTCCCTGCTCTACTCTTTATATTACATTACCCACTCTACTACTCACACCAGACACATTCTCTATATACCTAACTCCATTCTAATATTGAAACACAAATACACGTAACACACACCGAGTGTGCTAGGCGAATATATTTAGTCCGAATTAGACGATTTGAGGCTCACCCAGAGAATGCTGTCCGTTTTGCTTATATTAGAGAGAATTTCCGTGCGGGACAAGGAGCAGTAGTGATGAGGATGATAGCATTTCCAGAGGAAACCAACAAAATTGCTCAAGGGCCTGCATGTCTGCAATAGAGACTCATAAGAAATATGCTTCGAAATAATAACATAATGGGGGAAAGTCCTATTTCCTGGAAAGACCCGAGCATTTCTACTTTCTCTCACGTAAGTATCTCTCATATGTCTTCGTATAGCATATAGTCTGTCTATATCCTTACCCTTTGACTACATATCATTTGGCGTGTATCAATGCGAGAATTGAAGACAAAGGTTTGTTTCTCTAGTATTTACAACTCTTACTTTTGGTTGGTTCTTTCAAACTCTGTAGCGACATATGTCTGATATAAATCCTCAGCTAACCCGTGATGCATAAAGTGTATAGTGTGGACATATGGAACGGAATGACAGTAAATAGTAAAGAATAAAGTAAAGGAGCAACGGAGAGTTAAGGAACACCTTTCACAGTTGCTTGAACATTCACGGGCTGGAGAAAGTGGAGAAATCCACCGACTTTCACTACTGCTTATAGGCACTACAGCTCAACTGAGTCAGTTGAGTGAAGGAGGGAAGCCAGCCTAGCAACACAATAATTCATCTCCGCCAGACTGGACTGAAGACGACGTGGACGCGTTTCAACAACTATAAGTACATTGCACCACAAACTCTCGCAATCAGCACCCAACAACATTTCATGACATTTCTCCTATCTCTCTATCACTTTCTCCTACTCCCTAGCGCTACTCCATAACCACCAACTCTCAACATACTACTCCTCCAATTATATTTATCATTATCCACCTAAATATGGATATACTCTATATAATATCGGAATAATACTAGTATGTAGCAGATATTATTATTATTACGCTAGGCATTTTAAAATGCAAATTCTTAGATAATAATTGTTACTTACTTAATATCCCAGTACCTATATGATAGGTGGTAGTGAGTAGTAGGTAGCTGCGTAGATTGTAGAGATATAGCTTGTGTGATGTGGTGTAGCTGCTGAATTTGACAAAGAATGGCTATAGTGGTGGTGGTGCAGAGAAATGTACGACAATCTGCCAATGACGACGACATGACAAACAACAGAGACAGAAAAGAGCGACATTGTATGCTATTATCCGATCCTCGGCTGGGCTGGATGGGCACGCTATGGCCACAACGACTCCTTTTCTCATTTCATTACACCACGGGCACACCGAGACTCCATTTTCTCCACTCCAGACGACGGATCACACCAAGCGACAACAACCAACACGACGAGCCCTGTAATAAAATCATATCTGCAAATATTTGAACACACAACTGTTTACCTCCTGCACTCAGCTCTACATACTTTGCACACACAGACATACATTACGGTTAAACACAGACATCTCACACCGACCCAAGAATTACAAATATCGCACTTCTCTCCCCACCTCCGAACAACATAAATAGTCTCAGCACCACCACGGCTTGGCCATGTCACATTTAACTGTCACTCTAACTCTTACGCCATATTCTCCTTTCTAATCTAAATTGCATTGGCAAGAAAAATAAAAACAATAATGCTATCACGACATATAGTTATAGGTTATGTAAGGATTCCTCAAGTTCAACAGGAAGTGTCTTATTTATTCTATAGCATTTATATGTATTCTCACAAAGAGGGTTCTTTGGAAGATATTACCAGAGGATCTTGTATTACTTGGAAGGCAGCTGGGGAAAAGGAACAACATGGATACTACACAGATATATCTATTAGGCTTAGGATGAAATAGCGATAGTTAATGTAGGAGTGAGCATAGTAGCTACACTTAAGTGCCAACCTCGGATAAAACTAGCAGAGGCACACAAATGTTTAGATAAACTTTGGGAGGTTCAACTCTGCTAGTAAGTAAAAGCTGCACAACTTATTGTCAGTAGTAATGTCAGCGTGTAATGTGATATATAAATACAGTACAAACACAAGACAATTCTTTGGATAGTGTTTCCACTTTGGCACACAAAACTCCATATCGAATCGACCCTTCTCTAAAACTTTTTCGTTTACTGTCCATTATTTTTTATTGTAATTTATTGAAACAAGTCCGAAAAGCTACCGAAACAAAAAGAAACTTCTATAATTTCTATTTTTAAAACAATGTTGCCGATTATTGAGGCTGCACAATCTTCAAATTACGGCAGATTGGCCAGAGAAAATCGACCATGTAAGACAGATCTTAATGGATTTCCTTCAGATTTGCTCATTGGTCCTCTTGCATAGTTTCAAGGTCGACCTATTCACCTAACCAACCCTGTATAATACTCAAATACATATAAATGACATCGTATTACTCGATTTAGCTCCCCGGGAGACCTTCATGGGAACAGGGAGCTAACAAAGAGAATACGACAATGAAAATCTATTGCTAAATCCTTGCTGCAGGATTTGAGGGAAGGATCCTCCTCAAAGTTTTTTAAACTAATTCAGCATTATGGAGCAATTAATTTGCATCACAAAGTAATTTACGAATTGAACAATAAACATAATAAAGTGAAATATAAATAATTATTAGGCTTTGGTGGAACTCACTGGGGTATTAACTGATACTACATATTATATTTATCCGCTATATTATTAATCCAGAATAAAGTCTGAAAGAGATCCGATGATATTGTATCGCTGGCTCTCCGTTCTATGGATTTAAATAGCTTAAACAATTTGAGCGGCGCAGATATTATTAAAAATCCAAAAGTCATAGCGCAATATTTCATAAGTTTCTCAATGTTAAAGCACTGTCAAAAAACGTATTTTAAGTAAAAAAAATGGTTACTTGTGGTGGTTTATTCAGGAATGGTTAGCGAAATGAATACGTGTAGGTACATGTATAGAGTGAAAACGTTGTTTGAATGTAAATACATGGGTACAAATAGGTAACTTCCCATTTCAATTACCTGTGTATCTGGTTGTTAAATTGACTATGAGAAAGTTCAGTTCGGTTGGGATAGAGTTTGTATTTTGGAAGGAGAAATAATATATTACGTCCATGCATCCCTAGATAACTGCACAGGTGGGTGGATAGCCCAATATTAGATTTCAGTGGAACAGGATTCTGATGCAGAGTATATATTTTATGTAGAATTTGAGTTTGACAGTGACACATTGACTAATAGAAGAGAAAAGAAAGAGATCCGGGGGAGCATTCGGGAATTATAGTGATCCTTTTTATTCCACGAGAGAACTACATGAGTTGGTTACAGAAGGAAATTACTTGCATGCTTTTTGCTAATTGCCGCTAAATAGTTAATTAATATTGCAACAGAGTGTTTTTGCATTGCTTAAAGAATAAATGAAGAATAAGTGGAAGACGCAAATTGCCTTATTGCTCGTTGTGCGCTTAACTCTTTGCTAAATAGATAAGTAGGTGGCTGCGGATCTACTTATCTTTCCAGAGGGAAGATGCTCCGTAAGCTAGGCACTTTAAGTACAAGACACTAAATTATGGATTTGGACATTGCGTATAGTACATTTCAGGAATATAAAATACATTCGTGATAAAATGCTGTCTACACTACATCCGCAACAGCCGTCTAGTACAAACACATCTAAAAGTACAGTTATATATATAAATCTTCTAAATATCTCCAAATGTACTATAATAGTAGATTAGTATAATCAGCAAGATTAATTTGGCTGCTCACATTGTTGTTAATGTAGCCAAAGCAAAACATCAAGTGTAGCAAATCGTAGGAGAATAAATTGCTGGGCTCTTAAATATCTAATGCTCCTCTGGTGTAGTCGTGTCTTCAGGGCAAAATGCTTTATTTCCCTCGTACATTTTATTTGCATACACTTGCTTCCTCCTCCGAGATAACTGAGTGAAATAAGTAGACCAGGACAGTCACTGAGAGACAAAAGGAAATAATACGAGACGAGGGAATCTTATCAAAAAAGTTTACAGTGCAGTAGACTACACAGAAAAAAGTCCGTTTGGACATTACACTTAGTGCATTTAGCGGTAACGACGCAAGGAAGACGAAGACATAGCCGGTCGGGTGACTCCAACCAACTTGAACCTGCAAATCCTATCCAATAAGATGCGGATGTTTCATTGCACACGTAGCAGCAACAATACGTGTTCCCCACACCCCGGCTTTCTCCGACTCTCCAAACAACTCTCTAGCTCCAGCATATGCACTCTGTGGGTACAACCTTCTAGATAAATGAAATAGCGTCAACTCTCCCAACAAAGGAACGAAGTCAATAGAAAAAGAGAAAACTTGGGCTATTTACGCCTGATTTACTTCCATTTTGTCTCCGCATTCTTCCCTTTATTTATTTCAGGACAGAGCACTTAATTAAGCAATGACTCCTTCACTCAAATACAGTCTTTCATCAATTCCAAAGAAAATATGAATCTTAAATGGAAGCATTACTGTAATAATCCCTGCCAACAAACTCCTTTAGATGTGAAAAAAGTTGTGTTCAAGCAACAATATTTGTTTAGAACTAATTTGAAGCATATCTTCTTAGCAAAGAACTCATAACTTCACCAAATAGCATTCTTACTTGCAGAATATCCACTCAGCAATAATTATATACTACTTTTCGTGAAACCGTCTTTAGAAAAACATCCTTTCAGCTCTTAATTTTATTTACTTATTTACTTACAAGATTACTAGTGACTTGTCTGTTTGCTACTTAATGAAAACAATTCTCCTAAGGATGCTACGGCAGCATTTTTTATAATAATCAGTCTTCTCTGAATACTACATACTTAAATTCATACGTTATAAGCTAGATACAGTAATTCATTCAAACTGGTTATCACCAATTTTATTGATGAAAAGTAGCGAAAGGCAATTCGGCATTCACAAACGAGGAAATGGTCTATTAAATCAATCCATAAATTCGTGGGTATTTTTATTGTGCATCTGACTGTGACTCAGAGCCCGTTTTATTGTCCGCCTCAAAGTTATAGCTGCCGATCAGTGACCAAAGCTGATCATAATTTTTCGTCCTTTTATCTCCCCGGTATGTACATATTCTTTTCCTTGCACATTGATTGTCATTTTTTTAGAACTATTTCTGCATAGGTTTCAAAATCCGGGAACCCATCGTGCTAAAGTCAGCAATTTTTTTAAGTTTCTAAAACAATCATATAATGTCTAAAATAAGATTTGCAGAAGTTTTGTACTGATGCAAACGATGAGAAGCTATCTAGGCTTTTAAATATAGCAATCTTGAATGTCAACAGATGTGTACATGGTACCCTGCAGTTTTCATACTAACAAAGTATAAGGATGACTTAATTATAAGTTAGCCAATGGCATTTCTTATATTGTATAATTGTAGTCAGGGCTCAAATATTGCACTACAAACTAGTGAAAATGTGTAGGCCATTTTTCTGATTAGCAACATGGTCTATATATAGACAGGTAGGTACTTAAGATTACGTAGCAGCTAGTTTCACCTGATTTAGAGTCAAGTCATATCTGAGGATAGTCGTAGTACAATTGGTGACCTTATTGTTAGTTAACTTTCATCATCACACGCCATCCACTAATCAAACTGAGAAGAGAGAAGTGTATTTCCCAAAGGGGTTACTCTCCCATTCCGTTCTAGATCATATATTTCCACAGCTTGAAAATCTTGTTATCTGAGAGTAATTCCAGGAGAAAGTCGAAGTGGAGATGAGGACTTAAGCTTTCCCTTTTCTTCCTACTGCAAGAAACACCGTGCACGTGGAGGGATATCGAGCCCATACTATCCTGTAGTTTAACTAAACATGCTATTTGTACCGAAGATATCACTCGAATTCTTTTTCATGGGCATCTCTCAGAAAATACATTATGACTTCCAGTAATAAATTACTTTTAGCTTTGTGGTACACCAATGGGACCTTTTTAACGCAACAGAAATTCCCATTATTGGAAATGTTGTCCTTGTCCAATGCCCATGACAGGGTACCTACCTGAATTACTTCGCAAAGGTATCTAAGGAACACCATCTTATTTAAATCACTAGCAATTAGATACCCAATTTGTCCTTGATATCCTTATTAGTTTCGAATTTAGAAATTTTATCACGGAATTTTCCGCATATTTTATTGTCTCAAGGATTCTCAGATCTTATTTTTGAGTTGTAATCGCGATTTTAATATCCCTGCAGGCCCTTAGTACGTATGTTTCTCCAAGTCATAATACTAGTAAGATTCATTAAACATTAGCACCTTTTGCCACAAGTCTCCTATCTTTTTCTTAGTAGGCAATTGTTTCAACTATCAATGATTAACTCTCAGACCCATGATGAATGTGGATGTGGAGAGGGTTTTATTCCAAGGTTGTTTACAATAAAAATATTTTGCTGCATTAGAAACCTACTTACTGAGCTAGTCCCCATTGGGTTATTTGAGAAAATTTCAAGACAAAAAAACCGATATTTATTTGTGGATTCAGAGCTAAATAAATTGTTCATACTTTACAGCAATAATTAACTCCAAAGGACAATAAATAATTATACCTGAACTCCCTGTAGCTCAGATATAATTTTTGATTCCTATATATATTGAGTTCGTAGCTATTAGATGCTTTTGTCAGAATGGAGTTTTTTTATTCTCTGCCTTTTCACTGTTAGTAGATACATATAACTCAAATTGCTGTCAAATTGATCCATACTTGTAAATAATACGACGCAGATATTAATATTGTTACATTAGATACGTTGACCTAATATACGCGATAGGTACTTTCTAATTTGCTGTAACTAAGTAACGGTGTGCGCTTGGGGACTCCAAAAATGCCTTTTTATGACTCTTAGTATATCCAGTGGAATGTTCCGTCCAGAAAAATTATATCCGAGAAAGGCAGAGTTTGATATCAATTAGTATAGAAAAATAATTATTTTCTGCAGCCGTTCCAAATCCCTTTGCTCAGTTGTTCGGCAGAAAATGAAATGGTTTCATGAGTCACTGAGAGAGGAAAGAGTCGTTTGTAGTCAGTTCTCGAACATAACTAGCCCATTGTATTGTAATTGTATCTGAATGTGGAGAGAGAGAATTAACTGTCATAATGAATTGTAATCGTTGTGCCGTGTGGTGGCAAGAAGAATGGTGGCAAGTTGAGAGAAATTACAGAAGAAGCAAGTCTTGTGCCCTCACCAAAGGTCGGGCAATAACTCATATTTTTTTGACATCTTTCTCTGCCACTTTATGCCTATTTCCACTACCTAACTTTGTACTATTATATGATATCTTTACCTAACCTACATCTCTGTCTTCCAGTATTGTACTGTACACATTTATTTATTAGGCACTATACCTATGTTGAGACTTTGTTTGGATACCCACTACTTTTTCTGGCCCTCCTTTTTTTCACCGCTACACAACTTTAGTGAAAGTACAAACTGTCTTCATTTTAGTTGGGCTATGCTACAGCTTAACCATTAAAGGATTCTATAAATAAAGAAATGCAGTAGACATCAGTGCATGAAACATAGCTTGACTTCCCAATTCTATTATGATCAATGGTCTCATCTCTAGGACATAAAATTGTAATTTAAAAATCATAAACATAATTTTTGAAACATGGGCAATTGCAATATTTGACATACCTGTGTACAACATTTTTATCCTATTAAATATATAAGAAGGCTTTTAGGAATTAGGATGATTTGATAGACTAGTGTAAAGTACGCAGTCGCTATAGTTATTTCAAAATACGTACTTAGTTATTTGTCCAGGATAGGTTAGGTTTTGAAAGAGGCAAAACACTGTCGCATTTTGTAAAACCCGTAAAAAGCCAAAAATAATATTATGTAGCACGAAAGGAAAACACCTATTTAAATATTAACATAGTCGAGATGTTGGAATAGTATATTACTAAATATCGCATTTTTGGTTTGACCGTATTTGGTATATTTAGATAGACATTAACATAAATAAAATGTCCACCTCCCAAACTTTAGAATATTTTTATACTTTATATTTTATTTTTATACAGGTTTCTTTTGGGGCGTAAATAAATTTTTATTAGTGTCAGAAATATTA